>CAXAQZ010000984.1:37500-47354 GCA_963971145.1 Sussaba pulchella | reverse complement strand
GTTCAAAGTAAACGTACCGGCCCACCTCGACACTCAGTAAAGAGCACCGCGATGGGATATTAGTTGGACCGCCCCGTGAGGAGCTAAGCCCACCGGTAGGACGTCTCACGGCATGCTAGTTAAACACCGCGAGCGGTGAACCAACATCGTGACACACAGATTCAACTACGAGCTTTTTAACCGCAACAACTTTAATATACGCTATTGGAGCTGGAATTACCGCGGCTGCTGGCACCAGACTTGCCCTCCAATGGATCCTCGTTAAAGGATTTAAAGTGTACTCATTCCGATTACGGGGCCTCGGATGAGTCCCGTATCGTTATTTTTCGTCACTACCTCCCCGTGCCGGGAGTGGGTAATTTGCGCGCCTGCTGCCTTCCTTGGATGTGGTAGCCGTTTCTCAGGCTCCCTCTCCGGAATCGAACCCTGATTCCCCGTTACCCGTTACAACCATGGTAGGCGCAGAACCTACCATCGACAGTTGATAAGGCAGACATTTGAAAGATGCGTCGCCGGTACGAGACCGTGCGATCAGCACAAAGTTATTCAGAGTCACCAAGGTAAACGGTGGACGAGCGAACCCGCCACCGATTGGTTTTGATCTAATAAAAGCGTTCCTCTCCATCTCTGGTCGGAACTCTGGTTTGCATGTATTAGCTCTAGAATTACCACAGTTATCCAAGTAAATGTGTGTACGATCTAAGGAACCATAACTGATTTAATGAGCCATTCGCGGTTTCACCTTAATACGGCATGTACTGAGACATGCATGGCTTAATCTTTGAGACAAGCATATGACTACTGGCAGGATCAACCAGGGAGCTTCGTTCGAAATTTATCTCACGAGATAGCTCAGGAATATCGACCGTTAGATCTTTATACCTTTTCGTTTCTCGAAGTGTTTTTTCCCCAGATACTCGACGAGGAGTGACTGGGGACACTCTTTGTTCATTTAAAATTTTTAATTTATTTATTTTCGACTCGGTTGCGGTGTCTTTCACAATGAAAAAGACCCTTGACAACTCAGCCACGGATTGCATCTTTCTATCCTTCCTCCTTCTTCCTTCTCATATATTTATTTCTTATTATTGTGCGAACCCGCTATCGCACTCTCGTCAATTTTCTCGTTTATAAAACCACATAAACTCTTATATAATGCTGGAAATTTTATATTCTCAGCGTCTCGACGTGCCCTCTTTTGAGGCACGTATTTTTGTATTTATGTTTGCAATATATCAGGAATTCATGGTGAAGTCCATCATTCATATTGATATTCTCGCCCGGAACAGGGTGAGTCGATGCTCGGTATAAGTTTATTAACAACTCGTGTTGAAAAACTTTCATCGCCGTAGCGTGTACCACGTAAGAGCCATTTGGTCATAGACGCCGACTCGTGGTAATGCTGAGTTATAGTATGTAACCGATGATCGGACGGTAAGCGGTGACCGAACCGTCGCCTCGACTCCTCTTATAGTACCGAGCTGGGGCGCCTGCGGTTCGGCGAACGACGGCTTATACATGGGGCGCAGGGCGGCCGTACTAGCGTTGAACGGCCCGGACGGGCTCCGTGCGCTCGGACTTAGAAAAAAAACGGGCGTCAAAAACACGAAAATGTTCGCCTCGTTGGAAATGGAGTAATGAAATGATGGAATCGTCGCTACAAGGTTATAACATTTTAAACATGATAAGTCATCATTTATATATATATTTGATTTTACCAAAATTTTTCCGAATCTAATTGCTCAAAAAACAAAAAAAAATAATTACCGTCTATTTCAAATTTTTAATGATTCAATTTATGCGAAAAAGATAGAATCTTATATAAACAGTATGGAAAGTAAGATTGATAAAGTCGACTATATTAATTTATCGAATAACGATGAATAAAATTTGACGCGTAGACCGATCGCTCGTTTATAAAATTCTAAAAATTCAAAAATTCTTGTTAAACGTGAACAACGTTATGAATTGTAATTGAATCGAAAAAGTTTGTTTTGACAATAAAAACCGATCAACGATAAGTGAATTTTGAATCCACACGTAGACCGATCGCATGTACATTGAGTTGACGCGTAGACCGACCGCACTCGAAAATAATCCACGCGTAGACCGACCGCGACCGGAGTTGTTCGACGCGTAGACCGATCGCATGTACATTGAGTTGACGCGTAGACCGACCGCACTCGGGAATAATCCACGCGTAGACCGACCGCGACCAGAGTTGTTCGACGCGTAGACCGATCGCTTTCTCGAAAAGTAAAAAAACATAACTTTCTTCTTATCGCATTAACGTAACAATCAATATCGAAACGTGGTTAAAAAGTTTTTTTAAAAATTATTTTTTCATCGAAATGAAATAAATAAACCTTCATTTTTCGACCGTAGATCGACCGCTTTTTCTTAAAACCAAACAAAAAAAAAAAAAAATTCGTTTGTAAAATAATAAGAACATTAAAATTATTCCAGGCGTAGACCGATCGGTTTTTCTGAAATTCGAAAAAAAAAAAAATTTCTTTCATGAAACGCGAAAACCATTTTGACCTAAAATTTATTCTAATAAATTAATGAAAAAAAATTGGTATCGAAAAACGAAAGAGGATTTTAAAATCCACACGTAGACCGATCGCATGTACATTGAGTTTACGCGTAGACCGACCGCACTCGGGAATAATCCACGCGTAGACCGACCGCGACCAGAGTTGTTCGACGCGTAGACCGATCGCATGTACATTGGGTTGACGCGTAGACCGATCGCCCTCGGAAATAATCCACTCGTAGACCGACCGCGACCAGAGTTGTTCGACGCGTAGACCGATCGCATTCTCGAAAAGTAAAAGAACATAACTTTCTTCTTATCGCATTAACGTAACGATCAATATCAAAACGTGCTTAAAAATTTTTTTTTTAAATTATTTTTCCATCGGAATGAAATGAATAAACCTTAAATTTTTACCCGTAGATCGACCTTTTTTTCTTGAACCCAAAAAAAAAAAAAAAATTCGGTTGTAAAATAATAAGAACATTAAAATGATTCCAGGCGTAGACCGATCGGTTTTTTTGAAATTCGAAAATGAAGAAAAAAATTTTTCATGAAACGCGAAAAAAAATTTGACCTAAAATTTATTCTAATGAATTGATGAAAAAAATTGATATCGAAAAACGAAAGAGGAATTTAAAATCCACACGTAGACCGATTGCATGTATATTAAGTTGACGCGTAGACCGACCGCACTCGGAAATAATCCACGCGTAGACCGACCGCGACCAGAGTTGTTCGACGCGTAGACCGATCGCATGTACATTGAGTTGACGCGTAGACCGATCGCACTCGGGAATAATCCACGCGTAGACCGACCGCGACCAGAGTTGTTCGACGCGTAGACCGATCGCTTTCTCGAAAAGTAAAAAAACATAACTTTCTTCTTATCGCACTAACGTAACAATCAATATCAAAACGTGGTTAAAAAATTTTTTTTCAAATAATTTTTTCATCGAAATGAAATAAATAAACCTTCATTTTTCGACCGTAGATCGACCGCTTTTTCTTGAAACCAAAAAAAAAAAAAAAAAATTCGTTTGTAAAATAATAAGAACATTAAAATTATTCCAGGCGTAGACCGATCGGTTTTTCTGAAATTCGAAAAAAAAAAAAATTTCTTTCATGAAACGCGAAAACCACTTTGACCTAAAATTTATTCTAATAAATTGATGAAAAAAAATTGGTATCGAAAAACGAAAGAGGATTTTAAAATCCACACGTAGACCGATCGCATGTACATTGAGTTGACGCGTAGACCGACCGCACTCGGGAATAATCCACGCGTAGACCGACCGCGACCAGAGTTGTTCGACGCGTAGACCGATCGCATGTACATTGGGTTGACGCGTAGACCGATCGCCCTCGGAAATAATCCACGCGTAGACCGACCGCGACCAGAGGTGTTCGACGCGTAGACCGATCGCATTCTCGAAAAGTAAAAGAACATAACTTTCTTCTTATCGCATTAACGTAACGATCAATATCAAAACGTGCTTAAAAATTTTTTTTTTAAATTATTTTTCCATCGGAATGAAATGAATAAACCTTAAATTTTTACCCGTGGATCGACCTTTTTTTCTTAAACCCAAAAAAAAAAAAAAAATTCGGTTGTAAAATAATAAGAACATTAAAATGATTCCAGGCGTAGACCGATCGGTTTTTTTGAAATTCGAAAATGAAGAAAAAAATTTTTCATGAAACGCGAAAAAAAATTTGACCTAAAATTTATTCTAATGAATTGATGAAAAAAATTGATATCGAAAAAGGAAAGAGGAATTTAAAATCCACACGTAGACCGATCGCATGTATATTGAGTTGACGCGTAGACCGACCGCACTCGGAAATAATCCACGCGTAGACCGACCGCGACCAGAGTTGTTCGACGCGTAGACCGATCGCATGTACATTGAGTTGACGCGTAGACCGATCGCACTCGGGAATAATCCACGCGTAGACCGACCGCGACCAGAGTTGTTCGACGCGTAGACCGATCGCTTTCTCGAAAAGTAAAAAAACATAACTTTCTTCTTATCGCATTAACGTGACAATCAATATCAAAACGTGGTTAAAAAATTTTTTTTCAAATAATTTTTTCATCGAAATGAAATAAATAAAACTTCATTTTTCGACCGTAGATCGACCGCTTTTTCTTGAAACCAAAAAAAAAAAAAAAAAATTCGTTTGTAAAATAATAAGAACATTAAAATTATTCCAGGCGTAGACCGATCGGTTTTTCTGAAATTCGAAAAAAAAAAAAATTTTTTTCATGAAACGCGAAAACCATTTTGACCTAAAATTTATTCTAATAAATTGATGAAAAAAATTGGTATCGAAAAACGAAAGAGGATTTTAAAATCCACACGTAGACCGATCGCATGTACATTGAGTTTACGCGTAGACCGACCGCACTCGGGAATAATCCACGCGTAGACCGACCGCGACCAGGGTTGTTCGACGCGTAGACCGATCGCATGTACATTGGGTTGACGCGTAGACCGATCGCCCTCGGAAATAATCCACGCGTAGACCGACCGCGACCAGAGTTGTTCGACGCGTAGACCGATCGCATTCTCGAAAAGTAAAAGAACATAACTTTCTTCTTATCGCATTAACGCAACGATCAATATCAAAACGTGCTTAAAAATTTTTTTTTTAAAATTATTTTTCCATCGGAATAAAATGAATAAACCTTAAATTTTTACCCGTAGATCGACCTTTTTTTCTTGAACCCAAAAAAAAAAAAAAAAATTCGGTTGTAAAATAATAAGAACATTAAAATGATTCCAGGCGTAGACCGATCGGTTTTTTTGAAATTCGAAAATGAAGAAAAAAATTTTTCATGAAACGCGAAAAAAAATTTGACCTAAAATTTATTCTAATGAATTGATGAAAAAAATTGATATCGAAAAACGAAAGAGTAATTTGAAATCCACACGTAGACCGATCGCATGTATATTGAGTTGACGCGTAGACCGACCGCACTCGGAAATAATCCACGCGTAGACCGACCGCGACCAGAGTTGTTCGACGCGTAGACCGATCGCATGTACATTGAGTTGACGCGTAGACCGATCGCACTCGGGAATAATCCACGCGTAGACCGACCGCGACCAGAGTTGTTCGACGCGTAGACCGATCGCTTTCTCGAAAAGTAAAAAAACATAACTTTCTTCTTATCGCATTGACGTGACAATCAATATCAAAACGTGGTTAAAAAATTTTTTTTCAAATTATTTTTTCATCGAAATGAAATAAATAAACCTTCATTTTTCGACCGTAGATCGACCGCTTTTTCTTGAAACCAAAAAAAAAAAAAAAAAAATTCGTTTGTAAAATAATAAGAACATTAAAATTATTCCAGGCGTAGACCGATCGGTTTTTCTGAAATTCGAAAATGAAGAAAAAAAATTTTCATGAAACGCGAAAAAAAATTTGACCTAAAATTTATTCTAATGGATTGATGAAAAAAATTGATATCGAAAAACGAAAGAGGAATTTAAAATCCACACGTAGACCGATCGCATGTACATTGAGTTGACGCGTAGACCGACCGCACTCGGGAATAATCCACGCGTAGACCGACCGCGACCAGAGTTGTTCGACGCGTAGACCGATCGCTTTCTCGAAAAGTAAAAAAACATAACTTTCTTCTTATCGCATTAACGTAACAATCAATATCTAAACGTGGTTAAAAAGTTTTTTTAAAAATTATTTTTTCATCGAAATGAAATAAATAAACCTTCATTTTTCGACCGTAGATCGACCGCTTTTTCTTGAAACCAAACAAAAAAAAAAAAAAATTCGTTTGTAAAATAATAAGAACATTAAAATTATTCCAGGCGTAGACCGATCGGTTTTTCTGAAATTCGAAAAAAAAAAAAATTTCTTTCATGAAACGCGAAAACCATTTTGACCTAAAATTTATTCTAATAAATTAATGAAAAAAAATTGGTATCGAAAAACGAAAGAGGATTTTAAAATCCACACGTAGACCGATCGCGTGTACATTGAGTTTACGCGTAGACCGACCGCACTCGGGAATAATCCACGCGTAGACCGACCGCGACCAGAGTTGTTCGACGCGTAGACCGATCGCATGTACATTGGGTTGACGCGTAGACCGATCGCCCTCGGAAATAATCCACTCGTAGACCGACCGCGACCAGAGTTGTTCGACGCGTAGACCGATCGCATTCTCGAAAAGTAAAAGAACATAACTTTCTTCTTATCGCATTAACGTAACGATCAATATCGAAACGTGCTTAAAAATTTTTTTTTTTTAATTATTTTTCCATCGGAATGAAATGAATAAACCTTAAATTTTTACCCGTAGATCGACCTTTTTTTCTTGAACCCAAAAAAAAAAAAAAAAATTCGGTTGTAAAATAATAAGAACATTAAAATGATTCCAGGCGTAGACCGATCGGTTTTTTTGAAATTCGAAAATGAAGAAAAAATTTTTTCATGAAACGCGAAAAAAAATTTGACCTAAAATTTATTCTAATGAATTGATGAAAAAAATTGATATCGAAAAACGAAAGAGGAATTTAAAATCCACACGTAGACCGATCGCATGTATATTGAGTTGACGCGTAGACCGACCGCACTCGGAAATAATCCACGCGTAGACCGACCGCGACCAGAGTTGTTCGACGCGTAAACCGATCGCATGTACATTGAGTTGACGCGTAGACCGATCGCACTCGGGAATAATCCACGCGTAGACCGACCGCGACCAGAGTTGTTCGACGCGTAGACCGATCGCTTTCTCGAAAAGTAAAAAAACATAACTTTCTTCTTATCGCATTAACGTAACAATCAATATCAAAACGTGGTTAAAAAATTTTTTTTCAAATTATTTTTTCATCGAAATGAAATAAATAAACCTTCATTTTTCGACCGTAGATCGACCGCTTTTTCTTGAAACCAAAGAAAAAAAAAAAAAATTCGTTTGTAAAATAATAAGAACATTAAAATTATTCCAGGCGTAGACCGATCGTTTTTTCTGAAATTCGAAAAAAAAAAAAATTTCTTTCATGAAACGCGAAAACCATTTTGACCTAAAATTTATTCTAATAAATTGATAAAAAAAAATTGGTATCGAAAAACGAAAGAGGATTTTAAAATCCACACGTAGACCGATCGCATGTACATTGAGTTGACGCGTAGACCGACCGCACTCCGGAATAATCCACGCGTAGACCGACCGCAACCAGAGTTGTTCGACGCGTAGACCGATCGCATGTACATTGAGTTGACGCGTAGACCGATCGCCCTCGGAAATAATCCACGCGTAGACCGACCGCGACCAGAGTTGTTCGACGCGTAGACCGATCGCATTCTCGAAAAGTAAAAGAACATAACTTTCTTCTTATCGCATTAACGTAATAATCAATATCAAAACGTGCTTAAAAATTTTTTTTTTTAAATTATTTTCCATCGGAATGAAATGAATAAACCTTAAATTTTTACCCGTAGATCGACCTTTTTTTCTTGAACCCAAAAAAAAAAAAAAAATTCGGTTGTAAAATAATAAGAATATTAAAATGATTCCAGGCGTAGACCGATCGGTTTTTTTGAAATTCAAAAATGAAGAAAAAAATTTTTCATGAAACGCGAAAACCAATTTGACCTAAAATTTATTCTAATGAATTGATGAAAAAAATTGATATCGAAAAACGAAAGAGGAATTTAAAATCCACACGTAGACCGATCGCATGTATATTGAGTTGACGCGTAGACCGACCGCACTCGGAAATAATCCACGCGTAGACCGACCGCGACCAGAGTTGTTCGACGCGTAGACCGATCGCATGTACATTGAGTTGACGCGTAGACCGATCGCACTCGGGAATAATCCACGCGTAGACCGACCGCGACCAGAGTTGCTCGACGCGTAGACCGATCGCTTTTTCGAAGAGTAAAAGAAAATAACTTTCTTCTTATCGTATTAATGTAACAATCAATATCAAAACGTGGTTAAAAAATTTTTTTTTTCCAAATTGTTTTTTCATCGAAATGAAATAAATAAACCTTCATTTTTTACCCGTAGATCGACCGCTTTTTCTTGAAACCAAAAAAAAAAAAAAAATTTCGTTTGTAAAATAATAAGAACATGAAAATTATTCCAGGCGTAGACCGATCGGTTTTTCTGAAATTCGAAAGAAAAAAAATTTTCTTCATGAAACGCGAAAACCATTTTGACCAAAAATTTATTCTAATAAATTGATGAAAAAAAATTGGTATCGAAAAACTCGCTTTCTCGAAAAGTAAAAGAACATAACTTCCTTCTTATCGCATTAACGTAACAATCAATATCAAAACGTGCTTAAAAATTTTTTTTTTCAAATTATTTTTCCATCGGAATGAAATGAATAAACCTTAAATTTTTACCCGTAGATCGACCGCTTTTTCTTAAACCCGAAAAGAAATAAAAAAATTTGGTTGTAAAATAATAAGAACATTAAAATTATTCCAGGGGTAGACCGATCGGTTTTTTTGAAATTCGAAAAAAAAAATTTTTTTTTTCATGAAACGCGAAAATTAATTTTACCTTAAATTTGTTCTAATAAATTGATGAAAGAAATTGGTATCGAAAAACGAAAGAGGAATTTCAAATCCACGCGTAGACCGACCGCGGGCAGAGTTGTTCGTTGCGTAGACCGATCGCATGTACATTGAGTTGACGCGTAGACCGATCGCACTCGGAAATAATCCATCCGCAGACCGACCGCGACCAGGGTTGTTCGACGCGTAGACCGATCGCTTTTTCGAAAAGTAAAAGAACATAACTTTCTTCTTATCGCATTAACGTAACAATCAATATCAAAACGTGCTTAAAAATTTTTTTTTTCAAATTATTTTTCTATCGGAATGAAATGAATAAACCTTAATTTTTCACCCGTAGATCGACCGCTTTTTCTTAAACCCAAAAAAAAAAAAAATTCGTTTGTAAAATAATAAGAACATTAAAATTATTCCAGGCGTAGACCGATCGGTTTTTCTGAAATTCGAAAAAAAAAAAAAAATTTTTCATGAAACGCGAAAACCATTTTGGCCTAAAATTTATTCTAATGAGTTGATGAAAAAAAATTAGTACTGAAAAACGAAAGAGGAATTTAAAATTCACACGTAGACCGATCGCAAATCTTGTTTGGTCGATAAGTAGACCGTTTATGGTTTCACGAATTTCTTTTATAGGGACGGTCCGAATCTTGTTAATCAACGAGCATTCTTCTAACTCAATCGAGCATTCGTTATTCCCGGCGTTTATCCTCGTATCAATTATTTCGGTTCGAAGAGTAGACGAATCCCT
>CAXAQZ010000984.1:17500-27500 GCA_963971145.1 Sussaba pulchella | reverse complement strand
CCCTTGACAACTCAGCCACGGATTGCATCTTTCTATCCTTCCTCCTTCTTCCTTCTCATATATTTATTTCTTATTATTGTGCGAACCCGCTATCGCACTCTCGTCAATTTTCTCGTTTATAAAACCACATAAACTCTTATATAATGCTGGAAATTTTATATTCTCAGCGTCTCGACGTGCCCTCTTTTGAGGCACGTATTTTTGTATTTATGTTTGCAATATATCAGGAATTCATGGTGAAGTCCATCATTCATATTGATATTCTCGCCCGGAACAGGGTGAGTCGATGCTCGGTATAAGTTTATTAACAACTCGTGTTGAAAAACTTTCATCGCCGTAGCGTGTACCACGTAAGAGCCATTTGGTCATAGACGCCGACTCGTGGTAATGCTGAGTTATAGTATGTAACCGATGATCGGACGGTAAGCGGTGACCGAACCGTCGCCTCGACTCCTCTTATAGTACCGAGCTGGGGCGCCTGCGGTTCGGCGAACGACGGCTTATACATGGGGCGCAGGGCGGCCGTACTAGCGTTGAACGGCCCGGACGGGCTCCGTGCGCTCGGACTTAGAAAAAAAACGGGCGTCAAAAACACGAAAATGTTCGCCTCGTTGGAAATGGAGTAATGAAATGATGGAATCGTCGCTACAAGGTTATAACATTTTAAACATGATAAGTCATCATTTATATATATATTTGATTTTACCAAAATTTTTCCGAATCTAATTGCTCAAAAAACAAAAAAAAATAATTACCGTCTATTTCAAATTTTTAATGATTCAATTTATGCGAAAAAGATAGAATCTTATATAAACAGTATGGAAAGTAAGATTGATAAAGTCGACTATATTAATTTATCGAATAACGATGAATAAAATTTGACGCGTAGACCGATCGCTCGTTTATAAAATTCTAAAAATTCAAAAATTCTTGTTAAACGTGAACAACGTTATGAATTGTAATTGAATCGAAAAAGTTTGTTTTGACAATAAAAACCGATCAACGATAAGTGAATTTTGAATCCACACGTAGACCGATCGCATGTACATTGAGTTGACGCGTAGACCGACCGCACTCGAAAATAATCCACGCGTAGACCGACCGCGACCGGAGTTGTTCGACGCGTAGACCGATCGCATGTACATTGAGTTGACGCGTAGACCGACCGCACTCGGGAATAATCCACGCGTAGACCGACCGCGACCAGAGTTGTTCGACGCGTAGACCGATCGCTTTCTCGAAAAGTAAAAAAACATAACTTTCTTCTTATCGCATTAACGTAACAATCAATATCGAAACGTGGTTAAAAAGTTTTTTTAAAAATTATTTTTTCATCGAAATGAAATAAATAAACCTTCATTTTTCGACCGTAGATCGACCGCTTTTTCTTAAAACCAAACAAAAAAAAAAAAAAATTCGTTTGTAAAATAATAAGAACATTAAAATTATTCCAGGCGTAGACCGATCGGTTTTTCTGAAATTCGAAAAAAAAAAAAATTTCTTTCATGAAACGCGAAAACCATTTTGACCTAAAATTTATTCTAATAAATTAATGAAAAAAAATTGGTATCGAAAAACGAAAGAGGATTTTAAAATCCACACGTAGACCGATCGCATGTACATTGAGTTTACGCGTAGACCGACCGCACTCGGGAATAATCCACGCGTAGACCGACCGCGACCAGAGTTGTTCGACGCGTAGACCGATCGCATGTACATTGGGTTGACGCGTAGACCGATCGCCCTCGGAAATAATCCACTCGTAGACCGACCGCGACCAGAGTTGTTCGACGCGTAGACCGATCGCATTCTCGAAAAGTAAAAGAACATAACTTTCTTCTTATCGCATTAACGTAACGATCAATATCAAAACGTGCTTAAAAATTTTTTTTTTTAAATTATTTTTCCATCGGAATGAAATGAATAAACCTTAAATTTTTACCCGTAGATCGACCTTTTTTTCTTGAACCCAAAAAAAAAAAAAAAAATTCGGTTGTAAAATAATAAGAACATTAAAATGATTCCAGGCGTAGACCGATCGGTTTTTTTGAAATTCGAAAATGAAGAAAAAAATTTTTCATGAAACGCGAAAAAAAATTTGACCTAAAATTTATTCTAATGAATTGATGAAAAAAATTGATATCGAAAAACGAAAGAGGAATTTAAAATCCACACGTAGACCGATTGCATGTATATTAAGTTGACGCGTAGACCGACCGCACTCGGAAATAATCCACGCGTAGACCGACCGCGACCAGAGTTGTTCGACGCGTAGACCGATCGCATGTACATTGAGTTGACGCGTAGACCGATCGCACTCGGGAATAATCCACGCGTAGACCGACCGCGACCAGAGTTGTTCGACGCGTAGACCGATCGCTTTCTCGAAAAGTAAAAAAACATAACTTTCTTCTTATCGCACTAACGTAACAATCAATATCAAAACGTGGTTAAAAAATTTTTTTTCAAATAATTTTTTCATCGAAATGAAATAAATAAACCTTCATTTTTCGACCGTAGATCGACCGCTTTTTCTTGAAACCAAAAAAAAAAAAAAAAAATTCGTTTGTAAAATAATAAGAACATTAAAATTATTCCAGGCGTAGACCGATCGGTTTTTCTGAAATTCGAAAAAAAAAAAAATTTCTTTCATGAAACGCGAAAACCACTTTGACCTAAAATTTATTCTAATAAATTGATGAAAAAAAATTGGTATCGAAAAACGAAAGAGGATTTTAAAATCCACACGTAGACCGATCGCATGTACATTGAGTTGACGCGTAGACCGACCGCACTCGGGAATAATCCACGCGTAGACCGACCGCGACCAGAGTTGTTCGACGCGTAGACCGATCGCATGTACATTGGGTTGACGCGTAGACCGATCGCCCTCGGAAATAATCCACGCGTAGACCGACCGCGACCAGAGGTGTTCGACGCGTAGACCGATCGCATTCTCGAAAAGTAAAAGAACATAACTTTCTTCTTATCGCATTAACGTAACGATCAATATCAAAACGTGCTTAAAAATTTTTTTTTTTAAATTATTTTTCCATCGGAATGAAATGAATAAACCTTAAATTTTTACCCGTGGATCGACCTTTTTTTCTTAAACCCAAAAAAAAAAAAAAAATTCGGTTGTAAAATAATAAGAACATTAAAATGATTCCAGGCGTAGACCGATCGGTTTTTTTGAAATTCGAAAATGAAGAAAAAAATTTTTCATGAAACGCGAAAAAAAATTTGACCTAAAATTTATTCTAATGAATTGATGAAAAAAATTGATATCGAAAAAGGAAAGAGGAATTTAAAATCCACACGTAGACCGATCGCATGTATATTGAGTTGACGCGTAGACCGACCGCACTCGGAAATAATCCACGCGTAGACCGACCGCGACCAGAGTTGTTCGACGCGTAGACCGATCGCATGTACATTGAGTTGACGCGTAGACCGATCGCACTCGGGAATAATCCACGCGTAGACCGACCGCGACCAGAGTTGTTCGACGCGTAGACCGATCGCTTTCTCGAAAAGTAAAAAAACATAACTTTCTTCTTATCGCATTAACGTGACAATCAATATCAAAACGTGGTTAAAAAATTTTTTTTCAAATAATTTTTTCATCGAAATGAAATAAATAAAACTTCATTTTTCGACCGTAGATCGACCGCTTTTTCTTGAAACCAAAAAAAAAAAAAAAAAAATTCGTTTGTAAAATAATAAGAACATTAAAATTATTCCAGGCGTAGACCGATCGGTTTTTCTGAAATTCGAAAAAAAAAAAAATTTTTTTCATGAAACGCGAAAACCATTTTGACCTAAAATTTATTCTAATAAATTGATGAAAAAAATTGGTATCGAAAAACGAAAGAGGATTTTAAAATCCACACGTAGACCGATCGCATGTACATTGAGTTTACGCGTAGACCGACCGCACTCGGGAATAATCCACGCGTAGACCGACCGCGACCAGGGTTGTTCGACGCGTAGACCGATCGCATGTACATTGGGTTGACGCGTAGACCGATCGCCCTCGGAAATAATCCACGCGTAGACCGACCGCGACCAGAGTTGTTCGACGCGTAGACCGATCGCATTCTCGAAAAGTAAAAGAACATAACTTTCTTCTTATCGCATTAACGCAACGATCAATATCAAAACGTGCTTAAAAATTTTTTTTTTAAAATTATTTTTCCATCGGAATAAAATGAATAAACCTTAAATTTTTACCCGTAGATCGACCTTTTTTTCTTGAACCCAAAAAAAAAAAAAAAAATTCGGTTGTAAAATAATAAGAACATTAAAATGATTCCAGGCGTAGACCGATCGGTTTTTTTGAAATTCGAAAATGAAGAAAAAAATTTTTCATGAAACGCGAAAAAAAATTTGACCTAAAATTTATTCTAATGAATTGATGAAAAAAATTGATATCGAAAAACGAAAGAGTAATTTGAAATCCACACGTAGACCGATCGCATGTATATTGAGTTGACGCGTAGACCGACCGCACTCGGAAATAATCCACGCGTAGACCGACCGCGACCAGAGTTGTTCGACGCGTAGACCGATCGCATGTACATTGAGTTGACGCGTAGACCGATCGCACTCGGGAATAATCCACGCGTAGACCGACCGCGACCAGAGTTGTTCGACGCGTAGACCGATCGCTTTCTCGAAAAGTAAAAAAACATAACTTTCTTCTTATCGCATTGACGTGACAATCAATATCAAAACGTGGTTAAAAAATTTTTTTTCAAATTATTTTTTCATCGAAATGAAATAAATAAACCTTCATTTTTCGACCGTAGATCGACCGCTTTTTCTTGAAACCAAAAAAAAAAAAAAAAAAATTCGTTTGTAAAATAATAAGAACATTAAAATTATTCCAGGCGTAGACCGATCGGTTTTTCTGAAATTCGAAAATGAAGAAAAAAAATTTTCATGAAACGCGAAAAAAAATTTGACCTAAAATTTATTCTAATGGATTGATGAAAAAAATTGATATCGAAAAACGAAAGAGGAATTTAAAATCCACACGTAGACCGATCGCATGTACATTGAGTTGACGCGTAGACCGACCGCACTCGGGAATAATCCACGCGTAGACCGACCGCGACCAGAGTTGTTCGACGCGTAGACCGATCGCTTTCTCGAAAAGTAAAAAAACATAACTTTCTTCTTATCGCATTAACGTAACAATCAATATCTAAACGTGGTTAAAAAGTTTTTTTAAAAATTATTTTTTCATCGAAATGAAATAAATAAACCTTCATTTTTCGACCGTAGATCGACCGCTTTTTCTTGAAACCAAACAAAAAAAAAAAAAAATTCGTTTGTAAAATAATAAGAACATTAAAATTATTCCAGGCGTAGACCGATCGGTTTTTCTGAAATTCGAAAAAAAAAAAAATTTCTTTCATGAAACGCGAAAACCATTTTGACCTAAAATTTATTCTAATAAATTAATGAAAAAAAATTGGTATCGAAAAACGAAAGAGGATTTTAAAATCCACACGTAGACCGATCGCGTGTACATTGAGTTTACGCGTAGACCGACCGCACTCGGGAATAATCCACGCGTAGACCGACCGCGACCAGAGTTGTTCGACGCGTAGACCGATCGCATGTACATTGGGTTGACGCGTAGACCGATCGCCCTCGGAAATAATCCACTCGTAGACCGACCGCGACCAGAGTTGTTCGACGCGTAGACCGATCGCATTCTCGAAAAGTAAAAGAACATAACTTTCTTCTTATCGCATTAACGTAACGATCAATATCGAAACGTGCTTAAAAATTTTTTTTTTTAAATTATTTTTCCATCGGAATGAAATGAATAAACCTTAAATTTTTACCCGTAGATCGACCTTTTTTTCTTGAACCCAAAAAAAAAAAAAAAAATTCGGTTGTAAAATAATAAGAACATTAAAATGATTCCAGGCGTAGACCGATCGGTTTTTTTGAAATTCGAAAATGAAGAAAAAATTTTTTCATGAAACGCGAAAAAAAATTTGACCTAAAATTTATTCTAATGAATTGATGAAAAAAATTGATATCGAAAAACGAAAGAGGAATTTAAAATCCACACGTAGACCGATCGCATGTATATTGAGTTGACGCGTAGACCGACCGCACTCGGAAATAATCCACGCGTAGACCGACCGCGACCAGAGTTGTTCGACGCGTAAACCGATCGCATGTACATTGAGTTGACGCGTAGACCGATCGCACTCGGGAATAATCCACGCGTAGACCGACCGCGACCAGAGTTGTTCGACGCGTAGACCGATCGCTTTCTCGAAAAGTAAAAAAACATAACTTTCTTCTTATCGCATTAACGTAACAATCAATATCAAAACGTGGTTAAAAAATTTTTTTTCAAATTATTTTTTCATCGAAATGAAATAAATAAACCTTCATTTTTCGACCGTAGATCGACCGCTTTTTCTTGAAACCAAAGAAAAAAAAAAAAAATTCGTTTGTAAAATAATAAGAACATTAAAATTATTCCAGGCGTAGACCGATCGGTTTTTCTGAAATTCGAAAAAAAAAAAAATTTCTTTCATGAAACGCGAAAACCATTTTGACCTAAAATTTATTCTAATAAATTGATAAAAAAAAATTGGTATCGAAAAACGAAAGAGGATTTTAAAATCCACACGTAGACCGATCGCATGTACATTGAGTTGACGCGTAGACCGACCGCACTCCGGAATAATCCACGCGTAGACCGACCGCAACCAGAGTTGTTCGACGCGTAGACCGATCGCATGTACATTGAGTTGACGCGTAGACCGATCGCCCTCGGAAATAATCCACGCGTAGACCGACCGCGACCAGAGTTGTTCGACGCGTAGACCGATCGCATTCTCGAAAAGTAAAAGAACATAACTTTCTTCTTATCGCATTAACGTAATAATCAATATCAAAACGTGCTTAAAAATTTTTTTTTTTAAATTATTTTCCATCGGAATGAAATGAATAAACCTTAAATTTTTACCCGTAGATCGACCTTTTTTTCTTGAACCCAAAAAAAAAAAAAAAATTCGGTTGTAAAATAATAAGAATATTAAAATGATTCCAGGCGTAGACCGATCGGTTTTTTTGAAATTCAAAAATGAAGAAAAAAATTTTTCATGAAACGCGAAAACCAATTTGACCTAAAATTTATTCTAATGAATTGATGAAAAAAATTGATATCGAAAAACGAAAGAGGAATTTAAAATCCACACGTAGACCGATCGCATGTATATTGAGTTGACGCGTAGACCGACCGCACTCGGAAATAATCCACGCGTAGACCGACCGCGACCAGAGTTGTTCGACGCGTAGACCGATCGCATGTACATTGAGTTGACGCGTAGACCGATCGCACTCGGGAATAATCCACGCGTAGACCGACCGCGACCAGAGTTGCTCGACGCGTAGACCGATCGCTTTTTCGAAGAGTAAAAGAAAATAACTTTCTTCTTATCGTATTAATGTAACAATCAATATCAAAACGTGGTTAAAAAATTTTTTTTTTCCAAATTGTTTTTTCATCGAAATGAAATAAATAAACCTTCATTTTTTACCCGTAGATCGACCGCTTTTTCTTGAAACCAAAAAAAAAAAAAAAATTTCGTTTGTAAAATAATAAGAACATGAAAATTATTCCAGGCGTAGACCGATCGGTTTTTCTGAAATTCGAAAGAAAAAAAATTTTCTTCATGAAACGCGAAAACCATTTTGACCAAAAATTTATTCTAATAAATTGATGAAAAAAAATTGGTATCGAAAAACTCGCTTTCTCGAAAAGTAAAAGAACATAACTTCCTTCTTATCGCATTAACGTAACAATCAATATCAAAACGTGCTTAAAAATTTTTTTTTTCAAATTATTTTTCCATCGGAATGAAATGAATAAACCTTAAATTTTTACCCGTAGATCGACCGCTTTTTCTTAAACCCGAAAAGAAATAAAAAAATTTGGTTGTAAAATAATAAGAACATTAAAATTATTCCAGGGGTAGACCGATCGGTTTTTTTGAAATTCGAAAAAAAAAATTTTTTTTTTCATGAAACGCGAAAATTAATTTTACCTTAAATTTGTTCTAATAAATTGATGAAAGAAATTGGTATCGAAAAACGAAAGAGGAATTTCAAATCCACGCGTAGACCGACCGCGGGCAGAGTTGTTCGTTGCGTAGACCGATCGCATGTACATTGAGTTGACGCGTAGACCGATCGCACTCGGAAATAATCCATCCGCAGACCGACCGCGACCAGGGTTGTTCGACGCGTAGACCGATCGCTTTTTCGAAAAGTAAAAGAACATAACTTTCTTCTTATCGCATTAACGTAACAATCAATATCAAAACGTGCTTAAAAATTTTTTTTTTCAAATTATTTTTCTATCGGAATGAAATGAATAAACCTTAATTTTTCACCCGTAGATCGACCGCTTTTTCTTAAACCCAAAAAAAAAAAAAATTCGTTTGTAAAATAATAAGAACATTAAAATTATTCCAGGCGTAGACCGATCGGTTTTTCTGAAATTCGAAAAAAAAAAAAAAATTTTTCATGAAACGCGAAAACCATTTTGGCCTAAAATTTATTCTAATGAGTTGATGAAAAAAAATTAGTACTGAAAAACGAAAGAGGAATTTAAAATTCACACGTAGACCGATCGCAAATCTTGTTTGGTCGATAAGTAGACCGTTTATGGTTTCACGAATTTCTTTTATAGGGACGGTCCGAATCTTGTTAATCAACGAGCATTCTTCTAACTCAATCGAGCATTCGTTATTCCCGGCGTTTATCCTCGTATCAATTATTTCGGTTCGAAGAGTAGACGAATCCCTATTTGAAAATTTTTTAAATTTCCACGTGCATCGCATTGGGCCGTTAAAAGTCGTCAGAATCTTCGTAATATTCAACGATTCTCCGGACTTTATGCAAATTAGAAATAAATTTTTTTGCTCGAATAAATTTTTACGAAAATTTTAGATAGGTACAGTGGGAATCTTGTTAATCCATTTATGCAAAATATAATATCACAGATAAAACATTCCTTCAACAAAATCAAGTATCAGTTATTTCCGCCATTTACCGTTGAACAAAATATTTAAGGTCAAAGATTATGCGAATTAGTTTTTTAATTTTTTAATCTATATTTTCAACGTGCATCGCATCGTTGTTAAAATCTTCGTAATATTTAACGATTCTCCGGACTTAATGCAAATTAGAAAAAGATTTTTTTGCTCGAATTAATTTTCACGAAAATTTTAGATAAGGACAGTGGGAATCTCGTTAATCCATTCATATAAAATTTTATATCACAGAAGGAAAATTGCTTCAACGAAATCAAGTATCAGTTATTCCCGCCATTTACCGTTGAACAAAATATTTACGGTCAAAGAGTATGCTCTAATTGTTTTTTCAATTTTTTAATCTATATTTTTAACGTGCATCTCATCGGGCCGTTAGAAATTATCAGAATCCTCATAATATTCAACGATTCTCCGGACTTTATGCAAATTAAAAGAAGATTTTTTTAGCTCGAATTAATTTTTACGAAAATTTTAGATAGGGACAGTCGAAATCTCGTTAATCCATTCATGCCAAAACTTATATCACAGAAGAAACATTTCTTCAACGAAATCAAGTATCAGTTATTCCCGCCATTTACCGTTGAACAAAATAATTACGGTCAAAGAGTATGCTCTAATTGTTTTTTCAATTTTTTAATCTATATTTTGAACGTGCATCGCATCGGGCCGTTAGATATTATCAGAATCCTCGTAATATTCAACGGTTCTCCGGCCTTTTCGCAAATTAGAAAAAGATTTTTTTGCTCGAATTAATTTTCACGAAATTTTTAGATAGGGACATTGGGAATCTCGTTAATCCAATCATGCACAAATACGATATATCATAGAACAAACATTCTTTTAACTAAATCGAATATCAGTTATTCCAGCCGTTTACCTTCGATTAAATTATTGAGGGTCGAAGA
>CAXAQZ010000984.1:10000-12500 GCA_963971145.1 Sussaba pulchella | reverse complement strand
ACTCGGTCTAAGCCGGGAGCCGAGCTGGTCTTAATTTTTGCGATCCGGTTTTTGACTTCGTCTACCGTGATCGTGCCAAAGACTTCGTCCATATCGCGTTGTTCTGCGATTTCGGGCGCGGTTGTGTTTGGTCCCGCATGGCCCCATAGGTCGTCGTATAGACGCCTAATATGTTCTGCCTTTGGAGGTTCCTTTCTCATTTCAACGTATGAGAAGTCACCATTAGTTGCCATTTCAGCCAATTTCTTTGGGCAATTATTGTATAGATCTTGACACCGTGCGAACGCGAACCGCATTCTACGACTGCGGTTCGGTGGCTCCTTTCGCCTGCCCGTATTTGGTGTTCGTCTTGGTCGTGTTCTGCTCCGAGCTTGTTCTTCTCTCGGCACCAAGACGTCAACTAGTTGTTGAATGTGGGCTTCTATTGCGGTGCCAATTTCTGCCGGGTTACCTCTGTGGGTAATCCACGACTGGCGCATTTGCCTTCCTATTTCGGAAATGTCATTTTGTTGTGTTATAACTGTGCTGATGATCGTTTCAGCCAGTCTTTCTTGCCAATTTCCTTGTCCATTTGTAGGCGCTTGCCTTATATTGTCATGGGCTATTTCACCCTCGTCCAACTCGTTTGTCGAGTTGATATCTTCGTCTACAGGCCTGTCTCCTGTATCGTCTATTATTAAGACTTCTTCGTCTTCGTCTTCTTCTTCATCTTCTTCCTCAACTCTTTCTTCGTCGCTTGAGGACGCGACTTCGCCTTCTTCCCTTACTGCCGGCATATTCGGTTCATTTCTCTCGATAAGTCGTCTCTTATCGCTTATCTGTTTGCACGTTTTATTAGGGAAGAAGCGCTTGAGGAATTTATTTATTTGCGGTCTTCCTCGGTGTTCAGCATTCAACACCCGTAATCTTGCCGTTTCCTCTTCATTCCATACGTATGAGGCTCTTCCTGGCTGGCCCTCTCGCCGGAGAGCCTCTTGGCGTCTTTCATTTCGTAGTACGGGGTGTGCCGTTCTCTCATGTTGTGACTTGCCAATTTGTGTGTCGAAACTACGTTCGCACAGGTCACATTTGAAGGCTCGATCGGGTGGATTTTCGATCGGTGGGCCTTTGCATTTGGACTTATGTCCATACCAATTGCGGACTCCCGGAAACTCTTTTGCGCACCAGTTACATCTGTATGAGATGTTGACTTGCTGGTGTTGCTCGCTCAGATGCTTCACGAGATCCTTTAAGTTTAGGAAGCCTAGTTGTTTGTTTTGGCTCCTACAGACCTCACAGTTTGTTATGCCTTCTATGAGAGGTACCGCTAGGGTCCAACTCGTTAGTCCGGGGACGTTTGCCAATTCGTTATCATTTAGCCCCTGCTCTATAGCGGACAAGTCCGCCGCGGGAGACCCGGGCTGTAGGTCTTCCACGTCCGAGGCGTCATAAAAGATATCATCGTATTTTGGATTCCTTGGTTTTGTTTGAATGAGTTTTCATTCGACCGGCCGTAACACCTCCGTTGATACGACCGGCTTGCGCTCTGCGCTTGTTTTAAAAGACGTTCTGCTGCCTTTGTATTTCCACAGTCGGTGTTAACTGGGTCCAGCTCTGCTGGTATGGGATTTCCTCCCGTTTTGGCATCCTTGCTCTTCTTTCTCCTGTCTCAATCCGGGGCCGGAGTCCTCCCCGGTAACGTTCTGCGAACAATTCTTCGGGGCACTACAGCTATTGGCCACCTCTTTTGATGTTAATTATGTGCCGATAACTGGCGCACCCGCACCACTGCAGCCTAGCTATCGGCTGCTTTTCTTCCACGCGCATTGCTTGGCAGACCGAATCCCATTTCTGGGTGCAGTCCTTAGCCTCGCTTTCCACGCGCATTGCTTTCAAAAACCGAAACCCATTTCTGGGTACAGTGATTGGCCACCTGATGTACAAAAAAAAGTCGAGGTACCTCTGGCCATTGGCGCTTGAAGTACCCCGGGTAGGTATTGTAACCTAAAAAAACGCTTAACGTGAAATGGGGGTCCTTTCCATGCATACGCACGGGCGACCCCCATTTAGCATTTTTAATGCAAAATAAAACGTCCGATTGCGCCGAAGCGAACCGAACGATTACTTTAACATTTAATTGTTCGCATCAAACCTAGAACCTCTTAGTCAGGTTGTCGACCCGTGAGGGAAGAACAAACCATGTCCAGCGGGAACCACGAGGAGGTGGGTTCACAGGTCATGACTTCTCTAATGTCGATCGAGAGTCATAGTTACTCCCGCCGTTTACCCGCGCTTGCTTGAATTTCTTCACGTTGACATTCAGAGCACTGGGCAGAAATCACATTGCGTCAACACCCGCGAGGGCCATCGCAATGCTTTGTTTTAATTAGACAGTCGGATTCCCCTAGTCCGTGCCAGTTCTGAGCTGAGCGTTGAATGGCGGCCGAAGAGAACGACCAAGACGGCTTTCACCGCCAAGGAAGCCTCGCAGCAAGGAAGATCCGCGGGAGGCCAAGGCACG
>CAXAQZ010000984.1:0-2500 GCA_963971145.1 Sussaba pulchella | reverse complement strand
TTGACGCGTAGACCGACCGCACTCGAAAATAATCCACGCGTAGACCGACCGCGACCGGAGTTGTTCGACGCGTAGACCGATCGCATGTACATTGAGTTGACGCGTAGACCGACCGCACTCGGGAATAATCCACGCGTAGACCGACCGCGACCAGAGTTGTTCGACGCGTAGACCGATCGCTTTCTCGAAAAGTAAAAAAACATAACTTTCTTCTTATCGCATTAACGTAACAATCAATATCGAAACGTGGTTAAAAAGTTTTTTTAAAAATTATTTTTTCATCGAAATGAAATAAATAAACCTTCATTTTTCGACCGTAGATCGACCGCTTTTTCTTAAAACCAAACAAAAAAAAAAAAAAATTCGTTTGTAAAATAATAAGAACATTAAAATTATTCCAGGCGTAGACCGATCGGTTTTTCTGAAATTCGAAAAAAAAAAAAATTTCTTTCATGAAACGCGAAAACCATTTTGACCTAAAATTTATTCTAATAAATTAATGAAAAAAAATTGGTATCGAAAAACGAAAGAGGATTTTAAAATCCACACGTAGACCGATCGCATGTACATTGAGTTTACGCGTAGACCGACCGCACTCGGGAATAATCCACGCGTAGACCGACCGCGACCAGAGTTGTTCGACGCGTAGACCGATCGCATGTACATTGGGTTGACGCGTAGACCGATCGCCCTCGGAAATAATCCACTCGTAGACCGACCGCGACCAGAGTTGTTCGACGCGTAGACCGATCGCATTCTCGAAAAGTAAAAGAACATAACTTTCTTCTTATCGCATTAACGTAACGATCAATATCAAACGTGCTTAAAAATTTTTTTTTTTAAATTATTTTTCCATCGGAATGAAATGAATAAACCTTAAATTTTTACCCGTAGATCGACCTTTTTTCTTGAACCCAAAAAAAAAAAAAAAATTCGGTTGTAAAATAATAAGAACATTAAAATGATTCCAGGCGTAGACCGATCGGTTTTTTTGAAATTCGAAAATGAAGAAAAAAATTTTTCATGAAACGCGAAAAAAAATTTGACCTAAAATTTATTCTAATGAATTGATGAAAAAAATTGATATCGAAAAACGAAAGAGGAATTTAAAATCCACACGTAGACCGATTGCATGTATATTAAGTTGACGCGTAGACCGACCGCACTCGGAAATAATCCACGCGTAGACCGACCGCGACCAGAGTTGTTCGACGCGTAGACCGATCGCATGTACATTGAGTTGACGCGTAGACCGATCGCACTCGGGAATAATCCACGCGTAGACCGACCGCGACCAGAGTTGTTCGACGCGTAGACCGATCGCTTTCTCGAAAAGTAAAAAAACATAACTTTCTTCTTATCGCACTAACGTAACAATCAATATCAAAACGTGGTTAAAAAATTTTTTTTCAAATAATTTTTTCATCGAAATGAAATAAATAAACCTTCATTTTTCGACCGTAGATCGACCGCTTTTTCTTGAAACCAAAAAAAAAAAAAAAAAATTCGTTTGTAAAATAATAAGAACATTAAAATTATTCCAGGCGTAGACCGATCGGTTTTTCTGAAATTCGAAAAAAAAAAAAATTTCTTTCATGAAACGCGAAAACCACTTTGACCTAAAATTTATTCTAATAAATTGATGAAAAAAAATTGGTATCGAAAAACGAAAGAGGATTTTAAAATCCACACGTAGACCGATCGCATGTACATTGAGTTGACGCGTAGACCGACCGCACTCGGGAATAATCCACGCGTAGACCGACCGCGACCAGAGTTGTTCGACGCGTAGACCGATCGCATGTACATTGGGTTGACGCGTAGACCGATCGCCCTCGGAAATAATCCACGCGTAGACCGACCGCGACCAGAGGTGTTCGACGCGTAGACCGATCGCATTCTCGAAAAGTAAAAGAACATAACTTTCTTCTTATCGCATTAACGTAACGATCAATATCAAAACGTGCTTAAAAATTTTTTTTTTTAAATTATTTTTCCATCGGAATGAAATGAATAAACCTTAAATTTTTACCCGTGGATCGACCTTTTTTTCTTAAACCCAAAAAAAAAAAAAAAATTCGGTTGTAAAATAATAAGAACATTAAAATGATTCCAGGCGTAGACCGATCGGTTTTTTTGAAATTCGAAAATGAAGAAAAAAATTTTTCATGAAACGCGAAAAAAAATTTGACCTAAAATTTATTCTAATGAATTGATGAAAAAAATTGATATCGAAAAAGGAAAGAGGAATTTAAAATCCACACGTAGACCGATCGCATGTATATTGAGTTGACGCGTAGACCGACCGCACTCGGAAATAATCCACGCGTAGACCGACCGCGACCAGAGTTGTTCGACGCGTAGACCGATCGCATGTACATTGAGTTGACGCGTAGACCGATCGCACTCGGGAATAATCCACGCGTAGACCGACCGCGACCAGAGTTGTTCGACGCGTAGACCGATCGCTTTCTCGAAAAGTAAAAAAACATAACTTTCT
>CAXAQZ010000983.1:76962-130056 GCA_963971145.1 Sussaba pulchella | reverse complement strand
TCATCGATTTTAAAAATATCGCTCTGCCTTTTTCACCCGGGTTTGTATGAAAATTTTGTTTTTAGCATCCTTTTTTTCGTTTTATAATTTTGCAACTAACCCCAGGTCCCTAAAAAAATGTAATATGAACGTTAGGGAGGTGCAGTAAGAGGATAGGATGTATCTAAGGGGCTTCAAAAAATTCAAAGACTGGAGGAAATGCAAAAAACAAGTCTAAATAAAATGAATCGATATTCAAGCCGAAAAAATCAAGATATCGATTTTTTCATACGAATGATTTATTTTTTATCGATTTAAAAAAAAAAACTAAAATTATTAATCTTAATGTTTGTCGGAATTTTCATAGTTTCGAAAAATAAAAATTAAAAAATCAAATAAAAGCAAAAAAGATCCCATTCTGAATTTATATAGAAACTTGATTTTTTCGAGCACAGAATACATGAAAAAAAATTCATCGATCTTAAAAATATCGCTCAGTCTGATTTCTCTTATTTTTCATTCTTTTAATTTTTCTAAGGGGGATGGGGCGGTGGGAAAATTTACAAAAAAATCAAGAGATGTTTTCGGGTTACCCCAAACTGAATAAAAAATTGCCACCCATTTCTGAAGGGGTGAGGGTTTTGACCCGTTCGAATTGAGCGGGCTTTCCTCATATATATATATTTATTTTTCATAATAAACGCGTAACAAAGTGTTATTCAGCGGCATCGTCGGTAGCATCTGAGTAGTTATCGACGTTATCGTTATCATTACGTTGTAATTCTCGGCTTTGTTGACGGATGCGGCGTATTTTGGGTTGCGCAAACCATTTCGATGTAACGTTTTTTATACTTGCGTCTGTGCAGTGGGGTGCACACATGATATGTGCGGCTTCTGAAATGATATAAAATAAAAAATGTTATACGATCACGGAAAAATTGTAGCAAACGATTATCTTATGAAACGAAATGACTAACTTATTATTAGTTTGGCCGTCCGCGATAACTTGAAGGCTTTTCTTTCTTTCGTCCGTCCCAGCTGAAGAGTTCGGCAAGCGGGTCCGTCCACAACTTTTTCATCGTGGACTAATGAAATATTTTTTTATTATACCATAGAGTATTTATTCTTTATTTATTTTATTTAGATTGCCTCAAACTTACCTGTCTTTCCAAAGATCCGTTTTACATTCAGTTTTATCCAATGATCGGGCTCATTTGTGGGTTGCAGTTGACGATGGATAGCTCTATCAATTGACCATTTTGAGGTTAGGAACTTCGGCCACCAGCTTTTCCCCGCATCTTCATCAAGCCACAGGGTCGGAACAATTTGTAAGCCATCGTCGGATTCGACGATGGCAAACTTCTTCTCCGTTGGCATTCCGTTTCAGAGATACAACACGTTAATTCCATTTTTTTCGAACCACTTTACACGCCAAACGTATTGCGCACGATCGTTGAACGGGCATGAACAGGCAGTGAAGGGGAGAGCGGAGGAGAGTTGCGAGGAGAGGAGTGATGGACAAAAAAGATGGACGACGCTGGCAATTCAGCCGCGGCCAATCGCGTTATTCGACGACCCAACCTCTCTTTCCGTCGCGGGGGTGAATACGAATGTAGCATCCGCATAACGAAATTACGGGTTACACCTCTGAATTATGTTTTTCCAAAAAATTTGACAATTAATCGACACGACATAATGAAACCCTAGTGCTATTTTCAACTAAGCTAATAATGAAAGCATACACAATGAAATAGAAGTAAGGATTTCGTTGTTTGACATTAATTGAACATTAATTTCGACAGTTTTTTCATTCATATCCTATTCGTGTTCTGCCGCGCAGACGGGGCAACATGGCCCACAAACCCCCATGGCCTATATCTCAGGTAAAAAAAAATGTGCAAATTGAAACGCTCAACAAAAGCGACATTTTTCGACATACTACTACGACATTAATTGGTATGAGAAGCAATAAAATTAAATATTTTGAATTCTAAGTCTATGTGATATCATTTTACCTGGATTGATCGTAATCAGCGCACGTTATACAGGGTGTTCCATTTTTATTTATACTTTCGGTTTTTATGAAAAATAAAGGTCCAATTGAAATATAATTCGAGTGAAGCTTATAGGATTTGGAGGGGGACATCCGAAAACAAAAAAAAATTGTTGAAAATTCTAAAATTGTGGCACTATGGTGCACAACGTTCGTTTTTGAAATAGAAACCATACTTTGAAAAAAATGTCGCTACAACGCTGTTGCAATGTTGCAGTGCAACATTACAATATTTGAAATTAGAAATGTCGATGCAGCGTTGATGGAATATTTTACTGCAACTGCAATCTAAAAACATCGCTGCAATGCTGATGCAATAATTTGTGCTGTAGGGGTCGTGGCATCCGTTCGATCAATTTATCCATGTGACTCTGCTAAGCAATTACAGCTCCACGCTTATCAAGATCGATTTCTTTTTTTTCGTGACATTTTTCAACGAAATAGATAATAAAATATTCGCGCAAATCTATAAATTTTTTTCACGCATTCACGTTCGGAACGTGAGAGAAACTGGATAACTCTATCGACACTGTTTTTTGTCGTCCTACAATGTCATGATCGACGTGTCCAAGATCGACGTTCAAAACAAATGTAAACACAAACGATGTGTTTTTAACTCCCGGCTGAAAACGGGAGTTATGTGTTTCGTCCTGAGCAACGTGAATTGGCGTTTTGTTGGAAATGCGTTTCCGGCCAAACGGCTGATTTTCTTCTTACAAATTGATGTACATCGGTGTCGGAAGTCACAGAGAGGGTTTAGCTTCCATAATATTTATGATCAGATCTCAACTCGCGGAGATATTAAATGTAGAAATTTGAACGCTTTCGAACGTTTTCTTCAAATCGCAATTTTGATCGGTTCGACTGCATGCATTGCAGACTTCACGGCATCGTCAGCTGTGACAGCGCGTGTGTAAGTGTAGTGGAACGAATCCGTGTGCTTTGCATCAAGGCTATGGACGATATTGCCAAGTGCGAGAAAGACAGCGCTATTGGTCGATCGTTTTAACCTCGAAACAGAACTTTCAACAGAAATTTTTTTTTTTCTCGAGTGATTCAGAGTGAACATTTTTTATTAATTAATTCTACGTATGAACGATATTTTTTTAAATAGTGCATTTTCCATTTAACGTTCAATAATTAGTTAGCAGGATTGATCTACTGACGATTTTATCAAGCACGTCGAATTAATAATTCTGGATACTTGTATTCGGGCGTGAAATTGAGATGTATGTGAAGGTGGAGGTTAGGTCGGATGACGTGGTTATGCCCGGTGACATTGTTTTATTTATGGTCATCAACTGATGTCACGTACGAACGATATTGTTTAATGAGTTCATTCTTTTTTATTCAACGTATGATAATGTTATCAGGATTGTGAAAAACGTGAATATTGATGTTCAGCTGGACGATGTGGTTATGCCCAGTGATATTGTTTACCTCGGTGGAATTGGCAATTCGAAAGAAAAAAATTGTTGTTGGATTCAATTTTTTACTTTATCCTCCAACCGACAAAACTTTAGACACAGCGATTTGTCAGAATGCACAATATGTATATTTGTTTTCAGTGTTTTTCCTATATGAGTCAGGTCCTTTTCGAAGTAGCATTCATTCAATGTTCACTCGCTTAAGACATATTCAAAACCTATAGTGACTGGGAAGGACGAGCGGAATGCGCTGACATCTGGTCAAGGCTATGTCGAGCCGCGCTTGAAAACTGTACAATGCGCAGACATTTGGTCTAGGCTACATAGAGCCGCACTCAAAATCTCCATAATGCACTGAGCAGGGCCGGATTTAGAGGTGTGGAGGCCCTGGGGCAACAAAGGAGTGGAGGCCCCTTGGCCCCTAATCATTTTCCAAACACAGTCCGACCTCCCAATAAGAAACCCGGCAATAAGAAACTTTCCCCAGTTTCTCACTCGAGTGCTTCCCCCACTCCGACTCGAACTCGGAGCTCAAGAATTTCGTGCGCGGAACCTCTCTGTAGTGAGCGCGGAGCGCGCGCCTTTTGGGGGTATGCGATATATAAAAAAAACTCTTCTCCTTGAGGGCTTTCGGTTTCTTATTGGGAGGTCGGACTGTAAAATGAACCATTTTTTTATTATTATAATATTATTATTATTATTATTATTATATTAAATTATTTTAACAAACATGTATGCAGTCATAAACAAGAATTTACTTAAATCAAATTATTGCGTTATAAATGGAACTTTTCGAGCTTTTTTCGACGAAAAATCTTTGATGATCTCGCTGAAATCCAGTTCCCGAAGTATATCACTTTCGATACTGAGTAATGATAGTTTTGATACGCGGTTTTGTCCCATCGTAGTTCGCAGTCTATTTTTTATAATTTTTATTTTGGAAAATGAGCGCTCTCCAGTGCAATTTGATACCATCAAAACCAAATACATTCTCAGTGCAATTTAAATGTTTGGGAATCTAGCTCTGAAATTTTGATCTTCAAGAATGTGGTAGTAAAATAGCTCCGTAGATTGGTCTTTCCCATGGTCCTTTTTGTATGAGTCGATCATAGATACGAATTGAACTAACTCATTACCAAGACTAGGTTCCAAATCATTTTTGTACACTTTTACCAATGCATCTGCTGCAGCGAGCAAATTGACAGCATCCATCTTCTGTATGTGATTGAGGAAACCAAATCTCGAACGTACAGCTTCGTATGCATACAATCTTTCAGTAAGAGAAACACATAGCTGGTCGATCACTGGGATAAAAGCGGATACTTTGAATTTCTCTTTTGGTGACAGATTTGCGTCTTGTGCTTTCATGCAATCGAGCGGATTCAACCTCACATTTCTTCTTCTGGTGCGTGATTGTACGTATTCGTGTGTATGGCATATTTCTTTAGCTGCTTCCTCGTATTTATCAAAATCGTCTCTTTTGGACTCAACGAATGATTTCAATGATTCTAATGCCCGCATCGCAGATTCAAGAATCATTTTCGGGTCCTGCAACATCTTGTTTGTAGCGTTAAATCGTTCCAAGATGTCGTTCCAAAAGATAGCAAATAGAGCGGTTTCGAGACCATTCATCTTTTGTAAAAGATGCGATGCTTCAATCCTCACTATGTCTTTTTGCTCCTTATCAGAAGATATGCTGGTAAGAGCTTCTTCAATTTCGGAATAACCGTGGACAATGGCTTTCGTAGCATCAGCTCGACAAGACCAACGAGTATCGCTAAGATTTTTCAGAACGTAAAACTGTCCGCTTTTTTTCTGCTTTAACTTTTCAGTCAGAATTCGGTATCGTTCTGTACTTGCTGTGAAAAACGTATACAAATTCTGAACGAAATTAAAGAATTGAACAGCCAATGGACAAGAGTTAGCAGCTGCCTTTCCAACTAAATTGAGAGAATGACCACAACATGGTACAAACGCCGATAAATGATTTTTCTCCAAAATAAGAGCCTGCATCCCTTTGTATTTGCCACTCATGTTTGCCGCATTGTCATATGATTGGCCGCGGCAATCCAGAATGTCTATTTGATGGTCACCTAAAAATTTTAGCAAAGCGTTTGCTGTGGCTTTGCGAGTATGGCCGCAGTTTGGTAAGAAGGTTAGAAATCGTTCTTTTGGCATCGATCCTTCCATATATCGAACAACTATAGTTAGTTGATCGATATGAGATTCGTCGGGAGTAGAGTCCACTGACACCGAATAATATTTGGATTTTTTAAATCTGGATACTATTTCTTTTAGCACTTTATCACTCATAGAACTGATCAGTTCTTCGCAAATCGTGGACGAAAGGTAATTGACATGACCGCTCCCTTTGTTTGCATGCTCTTTCAAATGGGTTTTCAGGATTGGTTCATACTCGGCTAGCAATTCTAAAATTCCCAGGAAATTTCCATTTTTCGGTGAACCAATAATTTCATCGTCACCTCGAAAGGCTAATCCGCGTTCAGCAATGAATTTGATGGTACTAACGACAATTCTGAGGATTTTTTGCCAATACTGGATTTGATCCGCCTCTTGTATCGCTAGCTCTTGATCGATGCGTCCTGTGACTTTTTTCCGTTGCACTAAACTCATAACTGATTCCAAATGAGTCTTCGAAATCTCATGTTCGTATAGACGATCAAATGCATGGTTCCAGTCATCGAAGCCTTCTCCACTGAGTTTGGTGTTTTGAGTGGACATTAATTTACACGCATAACAGTATATTTTCCCCGTAGTTGGAGAAAAGCAAAGCCAGAATCGATTGACGGTCTCTTGATTTTTATTGCGGCGTGTAAACATATTCATTGAACATTTTCGCGACTGATCTTGAAGAACTGCATTCCGCAGAGATACTTGATCGCAATTTTGAAGTTCTGCGGAACCTTTTTTCGCCCAATATTCGATCATTTCATTCGTAATTCTGTCAGACCAAAGACCAATGTCATTTTTGAGACCACAAAATTCTGCTTGCTCTTGATTCTGATAATCAGTTTTAGGAGATTGTGTGGTGTCACCCGATGAAACCTCAGGATGATCTTGGATACTATCGACCACATCTCCATCTACTGTTGAGTCTCTTGTTGTTTTCTTAGGATCTTGAGGGAGTTCTTCTTTATTTGACGACGTAAAATAACTGGTCAATTTGGGTGTTTTAGCTAAAGCTTCTTCGGATTTCTTTTCGCGTTCCGCTTGCAATTTTCTCTTCTGGGAGCCACTAGCAAAAACTCGAGGAGTTTTGTGACGATCACTCATGATTCCACTATAAGAGAAATGTTAAGACTTGAGAGAACATGCATCTGAAAAAGCCCTTAACCAATAAGAAAATAGTCGTGTAGTTGATAGTCGAGTAAAAGCAAATATTAGTAGAAATACAAAAAAGGGTTATGGGCAATGCACATGGAAAATGAAAAGAATAAAGAAGCTGTGAGCTATCAATGAAAACCTACCCGGTTGAGTGCATGCACTAAAAAAAGAGACAAAAACTAGAGTGAATTCAAGGAAATTATTTCAAATTTGAATTAACGAACGCTCACTTCGTTTTTTTTTTTTAATTATCCCTTCCTTTTTTCACCAGCAACTTAAATTTCTTTTGCTAAAATCACTCATATTTACCAAATAATTTACTACTTACCAAATTAAATTCACTTTTTTTAAATAGGTATTTATAAATCACTCCAATTTTTGAAGCTATTCTGCTTCCGTTAGTACTGTTTAGAAATTATTACATTCTCTCTCCACTGTGAGTGGGGCTCGACAATCAGAACGTACAATATGCCGAACGCATACCAGTCGGCGCGGTTTTCAACATTTCCTCACTTTCGAGCTTTCCCACGCGTAAATTATCAAAGTTAGATGTATGCCATCGGTTACTTTCTTATAGGAAATTCAATTCTCTACAACATTGTTTATGTAAACTTTTGGTCTATATACCGTTGTTTATCCAGCGTTTGACGGGAAGGTAAACACAATAAGAAAATCAATGCATTTTTACCTTCCCGACCAAACGCTGGTTAAACAACGGTATATAGACCAAAAGTTAACATAAACAATGTTGTAGAGAATTGAATTTCCTATAAAAAAGTCAGTGATGGCACATATCTAACTTTGATTATTTTCGCGTGGGAAAGCTCGAAAGTCAGGAAATGTTGAAAACCGCGCCGACTGGAAGGCGTTCGGAATATTGTATGTGTGCTACAATGTCATTCGGAGTTTTGACGATTCGCTGCAATGTCATTCTACGCCACGACCTTTCGCGACAGTCGTTCGAAGTATTGCGCGATCCAAAATAGGCAATATGTATTTGAACATTTCCTTTGATATGTTCGGAATTTGAAAGATTTTTTTTTCCAAGTCTCGATTGTGGGGGCCCCTCTTTTGTGGAGGCCCGGGGCTGTTGCCCCGGATGCCCTCCCCTAAATCCGGCCCTGGCACTGAGATTTGGTCAAGGCTGTATTAAGCCGCCCTCAAGACTCAACGATGAGCTGACAATTTGTCATGGCTACATGGAGCCGCGCTGAACAATCACAGGATGCGCTGAAATTTCGCTGAGACTGTACTCAACTGCGCCCAAGGACAACCAGCATGTGCCGCAGCTAGTCGATCTTTTAAAGTCTTGTCTCATCAAATTTCTATACAGTGGTCACGTTTTACGATATTGAATCGATAAACAATAGTCCATTATGACACTATTAGGAAAAATTGTTTTGTGACGTGGACGTCTTGTTCGAGCTAAATGATTCCAATCATTGGCGGACGTGGAGAAAATTATATCAAATTATCTTTAAAAAGTATGAAATAAAATAAATTTAAAAAATTTAAAAAAACTCCCGGCTGGAATGAAAATGGAACACAAAAAAAATTAGAACGAAAAAAAATAATCTGATAGAAAGCATGAAAAAAATTCATGAATCTAAAAAGAATACAACAAATTAATAAATTTAAAATGGAAAAAACAAATTAGTGAAATTAAAAGAATGAAATAAATAAATAAATTCAAAAAGGATGAAATAATCCAAGAAATCATCTTAGTTTATTCGTAAATTGAATTATGATCGTTCGTTTGTATGAGTTCAATTTTTTGAATCGTGGTAATTTTCTCACTGCCCTCAATTCAGTCGGGAGACGTTTTTTTTCGTATCGTCGAACATCTAAATCCAGATCGTCTTTATGTTCAATTATCTAATGGCGTCTTCTTTGCACTGTCAAACATCTATATCCTATATCATATTTATGGTTAATGAATGACGTCTCCCGACTGAATTGAGGGCAGTGAGAAAATTACCACGATTCAAAAAATTGAACTCATACAAACGAACGATCATAATTCAAACTACGAATAAACTAAGATGACTTCTTGAATTATTTCATCCTTTTTGAATTTATTTATTTATTTCATTCTTTTAATTTCACTAATTTGTTTTTTCCATTTTAAATTTATTAATTTGTTGTATTCTTTTTAGATTCATGAATTTTATCCATGCTTTCTATCAGATTACTTTTTTTTCGTTCTAATTTTTTTTGTTTTCGATTTTTACTCCAGCCGGGAGTTTTTTTGAATTTTTTAAATTCATTTTATTTCATACTTTTTAAAGATAATTTGATATAATTTTCTCCACGTCCGCCAATGATTGGAATCATTTGGCTCGAACAAGACGTCCACGTCACAAAACAATTTTTCCTACTAGTGTCATAATGTACTATTGTTTATCGATTCAATATCGTAAAACGTGACCACTGTATAGAAATTTGATGAGACAAGACTTTGAAAGTATCGACTAGCTGCGGCACATGCTGGTTGTCCTTGGGCGCAGTTGAGTACAGTCTCAGCGAAATGTCAGCGCATCATGTGATTGTTCAGCGCGGCTCCATGTAGCCATGACAAATTGTCAGCCCCTCGTAGAGTCTTGAGGGCGGCTTAATACAGCCTTGACCAAATCGCAGTGCATTATGGAGATTATAAGCGCGGCTCTATGTAGCCTAGACCAAATGTCTGCGCATTGCACAGTTTTCGAGCGCGGCTCGACGTAGCCTTGACCAGATGTCAGTGCATTCCGCTCGTCCTTCCCAGTCATTATAGGTTTTGAATATGTCTTGAGCAGGTGAACATTGAATGAATGCAGCTTCCAAATGGACCTGACTCATATAGGAAAAATAATGAAAACAAATATACATATTGTGCATTCTGACAAATCGCTGTGTCTAAAGTTTTGTCGGTTGGAAGATAAAGTAAAAAAAATTGAATCCGACAACAATTTTTTTCTTTCGAATTGCCAATTCCACCGAGGTAAACAATATCACTGGGCATAACCACATCGTCCAGCTGAACATCAATATTCACGTTTTTCACAATCCTGATAACATTATCATACGTTGAATAAAAAAGAATGAACTCATTAAACAATATCGTTCGTACGTGAAATCAGTTGATGGCCATAAATAAAACAATATCACCGGGCATAACTACGTCATCCGACCTAACCTCCACATTCACATACATCTCAATTTCACGCCCGACTACAAGTATCCAGAATTATTAATTCGACGTGCTTGTTAAAATCGTCAGTAGATCAATCCTGCTAACTAGCTAATTATTGAACGTTAAATGGAAAATGCACTCTTTAAAAAAGTATCGTTTATACGTGAAATCAATTGATAAAAAATGTTCACTCTGAATCACTCGAGAAAAAAAAAAAATTTCCGTTGAAAGTTCTGTTTCGAGGTTAAAACGATCGACCAATCGCGCTGTCTATCTCGCACTCAGCGATATCGTCCAGAGCCTCGATGCAAAGCACACGGATACCAGGGAGACTAGAGGACAGGAGACACAACTACGGGTAGAGAATATGGAAGAAGAAGTTGCACATGGTTGCCTGCTGTCGATGCCAGCGCTGCGATTAGGGGATTCTCGAACTAATGTTCTGTGACGTCACATTCATGGAGCTCACTGGGCAATAAGTGAGGTTACATTCGATTTAAAAATAAAACGGCCGAAACGGACGGAATGATAGGATGACAGATCCTGACAATAGAAGAGAGTCTGGGAAATCATCAACGGAAAAGGATACACGAAACTGCTTAACATGAAGACGCCGTGATCTCATTATTATAACAGGTAATTCACCATCTGACTTTTTATTGGTGATAAAAAATATATCATTTTATACATCCGCGAACTCAATTTTAATATTCTTGATTTCTAGTCGATACTACAAAAATATTTATGTTTACACAGTTCGAGTTGGAGCACTGAGGACAATAGCAAAACTATTCGCCATAACTTGCTGCGCCGTGGCTTGGATTGCGGCACGTCTCCTCATCTCTATCAGATAAAGCTGTCCGCCACCTGCTACAAACATGAAGTAAGAATCCCACGGGCTTATTTCAATATGAAAATTTTGATAAATACCGTTGCAGAAAAAAAGTTGTACGGAAACAGAATCTGCCACATTACTTTTTTAAGATTTATTTATAATTATTAATAACATGAAATTTGACTGTTCATCTGAAAATTCGTTTGGCATTAAAACAAAAAAATTGTTTCAGATAGCGGAAGGTTCTTCACCACCAGCTGTCAGAGTCAGCAAATCGTTACTACCACAATTGACGCCACGATCACTGTATCTATGACAGTCAGGTCCACTCGGGTCAGCGTGGAACTCACCGAATCCATTGTGGCTCTAGAAATTAATTCGGAAAATATAAATTCCATTTTATTAATTCTGATCTGACTGCTCCATCAATGTTTACGGAATCAGCGAACCCATGAGCATCACGCCCATGATTGTGCATGATGGCAATTATTGCATGCTGCGTGTAATAATTTAAAATTATCTACGAGTTGCTAAAAATAAATATATTTTTAATTAGATCTATTGAATGTCATTTTTAATTCATTTGTGTCTTTTCAGAATATATGTCATTCCAACGAGATATTTCGGCATTCTAAAACAGAATATTCAGCCACAATAAAAATACTGCTACATTATTTTGGAAAAGATCATTTGGCCAGCTCCTTTCAGCCAGCTGCTTGTCCGAAATTTATTTTGAAAAAACTATCTGTAGAGTTGTCGCTTGAATATAGACAATCTTCGCAGGCAATGACAAATTTACAAAAATCTTGGGTCGATAACATTTGACACTCGATGAACCACATTTTATTTTTCATCCGTTCCAAGATACCAGGTTTTCGAGTTTTTAAAACTATTCTGCGTTTTGGCAGCAACTCACTTTATGGCTATCAAGGAGTGGCGCCGAGGTGTTCACAATTTCTGGTCACAAGTTTTTCCATGACGATGTAATGGCCGATGGGGGCGATGAGTTTGAAAATTGACAAAGAAAGAAAACCAATTCTAATATGAGAGAAAATCAAGTTAATATGATCTTTCTTTTAGAAAGACCATAATACTTCTGCCACTAATTCTTTTAGAATTACTAATTCTTTTAGAAAGTTACTGTTACTAATTCTTTTAGAAAGTTCATTAATACGATCTTTCTTATTTTATTATGAGTTGCTTTTTTAACTTTACTAGATCAAAAAATTTCAGGTTATATTCAAATTCGAAAGAGTCTTAATGAATTAGGATTCATAGGATTATTACAATCTTCTAGAGATGCTATTAAATTAATATTGGAGGAGGATTTATATATATTAAAAATAAATTATTTATATTATTATTTTTTTCCAATTTTTATATTATTTATAACATTAATAATATGAATAATTTATCCTTTTATAAGTAATTTGATAATAATAAGTTTAAGATTTATTTATTTAATATGTTGTTTTAGATTAAGATAAAATTTTTAACTTTGAAATTTATTAAATCTTAAAATAGGTTTAATCAATAAAATAAAAATTGACATAACAAGGGCAATTACTTCACCTAATTTGTTGGGAATTGAACGAAGAATAGTATTGGCATATAAAAAATATCATTCGGCTTGAACATGAATAGGGGTAATTATTGAATTAGCTAGTATAAAATTTTCTGGGTCTCTTAAAATATAAGTAGTTATTAATACAATACTTATTAAAATAAGCTATATTATAATAAATCCATATATCCTCAATATTTAAATAGATATGAAATGGAATTTTATAAAAATTTCTATTAATACCTAAAGGATTATTTGATCCCGTAGTGTAAAGAAATATTAAACGTCTTATTACTATAGCTAAGATAATAAATAGTAAAATAAAATGGATAGAATTAAATCGATTTAAAGTTGGGTTATCAACAGAACATCCACCTCAAATTAGTAATTACTGTTGCACCCTAAAAAGATATTTGTCCTCATGGTAATACATATCCTATCAAAGCGGTAGCTATAGTAATTATAAATATAATTACATCAATTCATCAGGTTTGAATTAATTTTCATGATCCAAATGATGATAATGATGATTAGTGGATAAATTCCTTGTCCAATATGAATATATAAACAAAAAAATATGATGCTCCCTTTAAATGAATAAAACGAATTAATCAACCTATATTAACATCTTGGATAATATAAATAATTCTATTGAATGCCAAGATTGTTGATGCACAGTAGTGTATTGATAAAAATAACGCTCTAATAATTTGAGTAATAAGGCATAAACCTGGGAGGGATCCAAAATTTTATCATATTGAGATATTAATGGGAGTTGGGAGAGTGAAAATTGAATTAATAATGTTTTTAATTTCATGAGTTTTTATTAATGATTTATTTATTAAAAAAATATTTGTCGAAATGGAAATTCAAATTTATAACAAATATTTATAATACAAATTATCCTATAATATAAATAAATAATAATAAAAATTGTTTTTTTTATTATAATAATATATGGGGCATTCCATGGCATTCCGGGTAGTCGCGTACCCTTGACTCAAAATTTTTGCCCCATGGTTTTTTCTATTAATCTACATCGAAAATGAAGAGACACGTGTTTCGGGGTTTGCCGTTTCCAGCGCCCGCTATTGAGATGCAGTAGATTGAAGGTTTCCAATTATTGACGATATTTCGAATTTCAAATCGATATATCTCGACAACCTCCAATAATAATTAAAAAAACCAAGGTAGCTTTTTCTTTTGTTTTTACACGGTCTATGCAATAAGAATGAGTACAATTTTGTTGCACTGTTTGAACTATTATTAATTAACAATTGATCGATTAAACATTGAATATCTCAAAAAACACCTATTTGATTTTTCTTATTTTTTTTTCCTAAATTCTACGAATAAAAACAAAACGATTGAGAACAGTCTCTATTTGGCTATAGACTTAGTTTAGAAGTTACAGATTTTTTTGTGATAAAAAACACGTTCAATTCGATTCATTTCTCAGCGATAATTCATATTGCACTGGGAACTATTGGCCGCTCGTTGTAACGAAAATGGTAACATATATACGCATACATAAGCATATATTAGTATACAGTCTAGCGTAAAAACCCGACGTTTGCCGCTGCAAAACTAAAGCTCGGCGGCGCTCCCTCCCCTTATTTTCTTTCCACGGGCGCCAGGTGCATCTGCACCGGGGAAGGAGAATGCCCCGAGCCAAGTTACTTGCCCCGACCAGCCGCAGCCACGTTTCCTCTGATAGAGTGGCGGGATTCGCAACCCACCCGTGCAGGATAAGAAAAAAATCCCAGGGGGAAAAACCAAATTCGATACGGGGAAAAACGCCGCCAATTCACAATTTATTTAGTTTTCCAGAAAATTATACGACACGCTCGCCTCTCTCTCTCCCTCTCTCACACACACACACACGCGCTCGCGCTCCCACCCGCGGTGCAATCCGGACGGTTCGCGCTCGATCTTCCACGCTCACGCACGCACTCGCACCCGGCAAAAACAAATTATACAAAAGAAACTCGCGACACACGCTCTCCGATCGCGGCTACTTAATTCACCGCTCCAAAATAAAATAACAAAAAAACAATACCAAAAATAATTAACTACCGCGGAAAACACAAAGTCACGCACGCGCACTCACACTTGAACCGTCCAGATTTCCCCCGCAACCTCGGAAATGACGCGAATAGGACGCGAATGCGACAAAAATAAAAATAAAAACTCAATACTCCCAGTACAACACCCTCCCAGAAAAATTCCAAAAGGAAGGGAAAAGAAAACCACCCTGTCTGTCTCCGGAAAACAGTATTCCCGGCCAGGCCCACAGAAATCCCTAACGGTCACGAGACCGCGTGCCCAACCACCGCCGCGGTTGCACGAATTCAAAACAAAAGTAAATCGATTTTACAAAACACACCAAATAACAATTCGTCCCGAGACGGACGTCAAGAGAACAAGAGTTAGGAAAAACCACCCACCGGAACGCAGCAGCCGGTAACGGATCCTCTTTCCTTCCAAAATCTCCCAACTCTCCGGTACGGCCGATGGCCCTCAGATACTCTCCCGATACCTCCACCTGGACGACTTCCGCGAGACAGCTCCGATAATTAATGGCTCGCGCGGCCCGAGGCCCTCAATCCCCACTTTTTGGCACGCGCCGTCGGGGGGACAGGCGACCAACTCTGACCCTACCCGACGCCTAGCTTTTGGTAATTCGCACGGGGTCGCGGTAATACAGATTTTCGCCCAGATATGTGGGCCCCGCGCATCAATCGCTTCGCCGTCCGGCGGGTGGCCCTCCTCTCAGGCGCTTCTCCTCTTCTTCTTCCTCGATCTTCCTCCAAACGCGCCGGCCCTCGTCTCCGGAAAAATTCCCTCAACTCGGGACAAATATCGCCCCCTCGAGACGATCACAAATATGAAAATAAAAACAATAAAACAAAAATAATTAATAAAAAACGCTCTTTTTCCCTATTTGACCGTGGGCCAGCCGGTGTCGCCGAGGTAGAAGTCTCGCCGGAGAGTTCGGAGGAGCGTCAATATATTTCACGCTACAACAGATATAAATATATGGGGGATTCCACGGTGAAACTGGAAGCTGCATACCGTTGAATCAACATTTTTGACCCACGATTTTTTATGTTGATATACGTCGAAAATAAAGAGACACGTGTTTCGGGGTTTGACGTTTTTAGCGCCCATTATTGAGATGCAATGGAATTAAGTTTTTTAATTATTGACGATATTCGGTATTTCAAATCGATATATCTCAACAACGGCCAATGATAAATTAAAAAACCAGGTAAGCTTTTTTTTGCCTTCACGCGGTCTTTGCGATAAAGATATGTACAATTATGTCACACCGTTTGAACTATTATTAATTAACAATTAATCGTCTAAATATTGAATATCTCGAAAAACAGCCATTTTGATTTCCTCTATTTTACTCCTTAAATGAAAACAAAAAGACCCCGCTCAATTTTTCCGTTGGCTTCACTTAGGAGTTACAGCTTTTTTCGTCATGAAAAACACGTTTAATCATTACTACCGTTAATTATATATATGTGTACGTGTGTGTGACTAGAAATAATTATCATTTTCTATCTCTTAAGAGATATTCAATATTGAGACGATTAATTGTTAATTAATAATAGTTCAAACGGTGTAACATAATTGTACATATCTTTATCGCAAAGACCGTGTGAAGACAAAAAAAAGCTTACCTGGTTTTTTAATTTATCATTGGCCGTTGTTGAGATATATCGATTTGAAATACCGAATATCGTCAATAATTGAAAAACTTAATTCCATTGCATCTCAGTAACGGGCGCTAAAAACGTCAAACCCCGAAACACGTGTCTCTTTATTTTCGACGTATGTCAACATAAAAAATCGTGGGTCAAAAATGTTGATTCAACGGTATGCAGCTTCCAGTTTCACCGTGGAATCCCCCATATATTTATATCTGTATACTAATATATGCTTATGTATGCGTATATATGTTACCATTTTCGTTACAACGAGCGGCCAATAGTTCCCAGTGCAATATGAATTATCGCTGAGAAATGAACCGAATTAAACGTGTTTTTTATCACAAAAAAATCTGTAACTTCTAAACTAAGTCCATAGCCAAATAGAGACTGGTCTCAATCGTTTTGTTTTTATTCATAGAATTTAGGAAAAAAAAATAAGAAAAATCAAATAGGTGTTTTTTGAGATATTCAATGTTTAATCGATTAATTGTTAATTAATAATAGTTCAAACAGTGCAACAAAATTGTACTTATTTTTATTGCATAGACCGTGTAAAAACAAAAGAAAAAGGTACCTTGGTTTTTTTAATTATTATTGGAGGTTGTCAAGAAATATCGATTTAAAATTCGAAATATCGTCAATAATTGGAAACCTTCAATCTACTGCATCTCAATAGCGGGCGCTGGAAAGGGCAAACCCCGAAACACGTGTCTCTTCATTTTCGATGTAGATTAATAGAAAAAATCATGGGGCAAAAATTTTGACTCAAGGGTACGCGACTACCCGGAATGCCATGGAATGCCCCATATATATAGTTCATGAAAATTATTTATACGAAAATAAAATTGATTAAATCGAATTATATTAATATTTCAATCATAATTAATATTATTAAGTTTAATAATTATAATTATAATTATTGTAAAAATTGTAATTCTAACACTAGCATTAAAAATATTTTTAATATTTGTTGTAGATAATTCATTATTAGCTAAACTAACGATTCTCCGAATGTTGGATTTCGGCAAACTGGGTAGCTTTTCCCGTGACTTTGATTCCAGGTCCACCATCTTATTGGTATGTTTCCAATTTCACGCGACTCCTTGAAGCAGAAAAGAAGCAGAACTATAATAACCTCCGATAAAGAAAAACACAATTCAGCATATCATAATCAATCAATCGTTTACAAATACTAAATGTTCATAATAAAGCCCGATGAAAATTAATTTGTCGTATTTATCATATCGTATTATATCATTGGTTGAAAATGACACCTATTCATCGATTAATACAACTCTTACCGATTTTTTTAAAGCAATTGCAATCGGAACGACGTCCCATATGACCCCATATGTAATATATTTTATTTCAAATAATATATAGGTATACTAAAACGTACAATTAACTTTGCCTTGTGTCGCCGACAGCGCTACGCTCGGCGGCTCTCGAACTACAGACCTAAGCCAACTTTTTATTCCCGATTTTGACGCCAAATCGGGGCTAGTTGTGTCTCCTGTCCTCTAGTCTCCCTGACGGATACGTTCCACTGCACTTATACACGCGCTGTCACAGCTGACGATGCCGTGAAGTCTGCAATGCATGCAGTCGAACCGATCAAAATTGCGATTTGAAGAAAACGTTCGAAAGCGTTCAAATTTCTACATTTAATATCTCCGCGAGTTGAGATCTGATCATAAATATTATGGAAGCTAAACCCTCTCTGTGACTTCCGACACCGATGTACATCAATTTGTAAGAAGAAAATCAGCCGTTTGGCCGAAAACGCATTTCCAACAAAACGCCAATTCACGTTGCTGACGACGAAACACATAACTCCCGTTTTCAGCCGGGAGTTAAAAAATACGGAAAACTTGTCCCACATCTTCTAGCGATTTGTGGGAAAAACTGAGAGAAGCTTGGGCCACATTGGAGCAGTCACATGGATAAATTGATCGAACGGATGCCACGACTGGTTAAAGCTGTGATCCGAGCGAGGGACGGTTTTTTCGATGAAAAAACCGTGTAGAACAGATAAGAGAACGGATTTTGGAAAATATAAAAAAATTTCGTCGCCTCTTGAAAACAATTTTTTTTTCTTCTATTAATTCTGAAAAAAATTAGGTGCATCCACAATGATTGTATGCATCTTTTTACCTTCTGGGTGATTTTACGAAAACTCAACAGTTTCAGAATTAGGCAACATTTTATAAATATAGTCATTTTTTGCAAAAAGTTCAACAGTTATGCGAAACAAAATCATATGAAACTTCAAAAAAAAGTGAAGCTTTCACTGTCCGCCTTAAGTTTCCGCTGGAAAAGAAAGTGAAAAAAATTTCCTACAAGTCGTGCGCTAAAATTTCAACCTCCCAAAAAAGCCAAAAATCGATCAACTTTCCAAGTGCGTACCGGGCTCAAAAAAAAATCGTAAACATTTTTCAAAAAAAGTTAAATAAAGATTTATATGTCCTCTTTAAAACACCGTTTGGAAAATTAAGATATCATTATTTTTCAGAGAAGGATGGAACTTTTTGTGTGGCCCGACATCGGAGCGAGTGTTTCCATACTTTTGGACGGTAGTGTATATCGTTCACGAATTCCGTCGACGGTACAATCGTCGAATTTCGATTCTTAGACTCGTTCAGATTCATGCCTGATAGTATCGACAAACTTGCATCTTATCTGCCCAATGACGAGAAACATATAACGAAAAAGTATTGCAGTAGCGCAATCGAGCTAAATTTATTCACAAGGAAAGATGTTTTTCTTTACGATTATCTGGTAGATGGGAAAAACTGATCGACACAGAGTTATTAACGAAAAAAGAGTTTTTTTACGCTTAAACGACGAGGAATCAGTGACGACAATTATGCTCATGCACAAAATGTTTGGCACACGTTTAACACCGAAACTCTCTGCGATTATTCGGACTTGTATCTGGAATTAGATGTGTTGCTATTAACAGATATTTTTGGAAATTTTCGACGTAATTGCTCAAGCACGTGCAACTTAGATTCATTGCACTATTACACTGCTCCGGGTCTTGCGTTCGATGCAATGCTCAAATGAACCGGTGTAGAACTGGAATTGATCACAGATGTAGATATGCTACTGTTTTCCGAAAAAGGTATTCGAGGTGGTGTTGCCCAATATACAAATAGATTTGATAAGGCCGACAATCGATTCATGCGTGATTACGATTCGAACGTAGATGAATCGAACATTATGTATCACGATGTAAACAATTTATACGGTGCAGCTATGAGTCAACCTTTGCCTCGCAGTTCGCTCGAGTAGTTGGAGGATCCGACCGATTTGGGAATACCGAATATCCCCGATGATTCTTCGACGGGTTATACATTTGAAGTGGATTTGGAGTACCCGAAAAATCTTCATAAAACACATAAAGATCTGCCTCTGTGCCCACCTTTGTCCCACCCATCTCGGGATGTAGATACCGAAACTATTGGAGACTTTGCTGCCCAAACAGAAATACGTGATTCATTATCGTAATTTGAAGCAATATTTGAGTCTTGGTTTAATTCTCACAAAAATTCATTGAACATTGAAATTCCATCAAACGCCGTCACTAAAACAATACATCGAATTAAATAGGGAATTACGAAAGAAAGCAGTCGATGAATTTTCAAAAAAAAATTTCAAATGATGAACAATTCAGTTTTTGGCAAAACAATGGAAAATGTACGGAAACATATAGATGTGAAACTCGTGACAAAGTAAAATGGACGGTACGGGGCAAGAGCGCTTATTGCAAGGCTGACGTTTCACAGCTGCACCATTTTCGACGAAGATATGGTAATTATAGAATTAAATAGACTATCGGTTGAGTTTATGATACCAATCTACGCAAGATTTACATTTCTCGGTGTATCAAAAATATATATCTATGATTTTGATTATAATTACATGAAAAATGTATTCCGAGACAACGCAAAATTATTATACACTGACACCGATTGTCTCATTTACCATATCGTCAATCAAAACGTTCACGAACAAAAGAAAACCGGTACGATATGCCGTTGGCATACAAAAATGTCTTGGGTCTCATGAAGGAAGAAAATAATGGCAGAATTATTACTGAATTCATAGGTCTTCGAGCGAAATTGTACTCCTACACAGTCACAAAAAAATGTAAAAAAGCGTCCAAAGGGTGTTAAGATGTCTGCACTAAAAAAAATCGCGTTTGACGATTATAAAACATGTTCGTTCCATCATGTTAATATAACGAGAACGCAATGCTTAATTCCTAGTCGAAAGTATAAGGTTGAAACAATTAAACAGCAAAAACTAGCATTAAGTTGAAATGATGGCAAGAGAGTCTTGCAACTTGGTTCTACTGACACCTTGGCCGAGGGATATGAGGAATGCTTAAGGGGTTGGATGTGTAGAAAAATAAATATTGTCCCATTAGAATAGAAAATAGAACTGTTAAATAAATTTAAATATTACTATATTCAATGAATAAAGAAATAATTTTAAATCTGTAACATGTATGTTATTTATTTTAAAAAAACATTGCGTCCACCTCGAGCATAATACTTGTTATGCCGATTTTTCATCGAACTGTAGAATAATTCATGTATTACTATATCCATTGAATAAAGAAATGATTTTTTGCCCGCAACTTGTGTGTGTTATTTTTTGGACACAACGTTGCGTTTACCTCGAGCATCATTCTCGTTCAGCCAATTTTTCAGCGATGGAGTATCCACGAGGCAGGCCGACCATCTTTTTTCATTTTAACGTACTCTAGTAGTGTAGTCAGGAGAGTTTCTCTCATAGATCCCTACTTACCGACGTTACCGACCGAGCTTAACCGAGACAAGAACCTTTACTGACGGAGGGTAAGTGCTCGACTGATTACCGACAGTGGTTTACCCCAGCTGATCCTTGACAGCCGGTGTTCCCGACGTTATCCACCGACAGCCGGGTCGATAACAAATAATCTTTCAAAATTCTCTAAAAATCAAACGATGAACGGTGAACGTTCCTCTTACCGACAGCTGTTGCTGATCACCAACAGCCATCTTGCAGTCCCCTTTTGAACTCGGTGGAGCCATCCCCCGTCATTTCGCGGCGCTTTCTTCAACCTGGTATTAGGGAGCCAGCCCCCCCCCCCTCCCTCGCCATGTCAATAACGGATCATCTTTGAAAAGTCTCCAAAAATCGAACGATGAACGTTCCTCTTACCGACAGCTGTTGCTGATCACCGACAGCGATCTTGCGGCGCTCTCTCGAACCTGGCGGAGCCAGCCCCCGCCATCTTGCGGCGCTCTCTTGAACCTTGTATTACGGAGCAATACTACAGCTCGCCATCTGATGCCCTCCTACCTGCCAGCTGGACCTAAGACTCCAGACATCTTTTAAACGTTCGAACGATGAACGTTCGCATATTGAACAATGAATGTTCGCACGATAAACGTTCGAACGTCAAACGTTGAACGGATGTTTGTAAATTCAAGAATATCTTCGAGTGTAAACGATCTTTTTTACCTAAATCATTGTTTTTAAAAAAACGACATTGCGGAAGTGGCTCTAGCGATTCATATGAGTACATTGACTACGATGAACGATTAACGTTCTAACGATGAACGTTTGAACGTTGAACGGATCTTTGGAAATCCAACAAAATCTTCAAATGTGAACGATTTTTCTACGCAAATCATTGTTTTTTGAACGTTGAACGTTTTTGACGTTAAAAGTGGAATGATGAACGTTCAACGACGAACAATGAACGTTTGAACGACGAACAATGAACGTTGAACGAAAAAATTCTCTTCAAAAATCTTATGTCTCACTTTAGACACTAAAAGATCTTTTTCATCGGAATGATTGTTTTTCAAAACGGAATTGTCGATACGTCGGTGGCGGCGGCGCGTCTCACGAAATATTTCTCTACCCTCTCGAGTGAATGAGCAGTACGGCTAGCTCTAGAAGGCTACCAATGACGGTGTGAGAAAGAGAAAGAGGCAGAGAGTGAGAGAGAGAGAAAGTGAGAGGGTGACAGTTGAACGAAGGTATGAGACATAGAAAGTAAGCGAGAATTACACGAATGCATAGGACATGGAGGGTAAGACAGAAACAAAGAGCGATTGCGAAAGAGAGAGAGATTACAATAGCCGAACGCTTGAACCTCTTGACAGCGCCATTGTAAAAAAAAAAAAAAAATATTGTAGGACCATCGTGCCGACGCGCATACTGACAAGCCAAATGGCTTTGCATGGAGTAGTCCCTTCTTCTTTTCATGAACCTCTTGTGAAAATCGTAATCATTCAAATCGTCATAATTCAATTCAGAGATTAATAATTTTATTCATATGAAAAATCCCGATTTCCCTCAGCATCATGTCAATTGATTCATTTTTTATCATTATTGGAAATTATACGGATCCAAAAAACATTTACTTCATAGCGAAAATGAAGAATTGCTTGAAATTCTAACAACCTCCGTACAAAATCTCATCATAGATTTATCTACCTTCCATATAAAGTGACCGTGGAGACGTATGCTTAGATTAATGGCGAGGGGGTGAGGGGCTGGTTATGGATGTGCGAGAAAGAGAGAGAGAGAGAGAGATAGAGAGAGAGAGAGAGAGAGAGAGAGAGAGAGCGAGAGAGAGAAAGAGAGAGAGAGAGAGAGAGAGAGAGAGAGAGAGAGAGAGAGAGAGAGAGAGAGAGAGAGAGAGAGAGAGAGGAAGAGGAAGAGGGAGAGAGAGAGAGAAAGACGTGCAATCCGTTCCGATTATTGAAAGTGAGACGATCGTACTAACCGCCACCGCTGTATTACCAAATTAAATATTTAGCATTATAAGATTAGAGTACCATGAGCGGAAGACGTGTACGCGCGTTCGTAGATTCGTTTACCGTCTTCCTCGCGTTGCACGCTTAGAGATTTTTAGAGAATTTTTAGACGGACCGCATCTTCGAAGCATTTTAACAACAGATCATTCAAGTCATTATAACCGTATCACTCGAGGAATTTTGTTCACCGTCCCCTTCCCTCACCATTTTTGTTACTTTGTTTTTAAACATTCCGACGAGATTCTCGGCCGCGCCGTTTGTCGCTGGGTTATAGGGTGGCGAAAAACTATGCTTAACACTACACCGCTTCAGGAACGCCTCAAATTCGTCGCTCGTCAACTGACGACCATTATCGGTTACTATGAGTCTCGGTAGGCCGTGTCTCGCAAACAATTTCCCGAAAACCTCTATCGTTTTTGCCGCTGTCGTGTTTTGACCCATATCCGCGATTTCAGGCCATTTCGAATGAGCATCGACCACTACCAAAAACATTCGGCCGTAAAACGGACCGAGAAAGTCGGTGTGGATCCTCGACCATGCTCTATCTGGCCAAGGCCACGGAGTCAACGGCGTCTCCGCCAGATTTTTTCTTTTTTCCACACAAATACTGCAAGCGTTCGCGGTAGCTTTTATATTTTTATCGATGCCGGGCCACCACATGTAAGATCGGGACATCGCCTTCATGCGAACTATTCTCATATGCGATCCATGCAACTCTCTCAGTACGTTTTGCCGCAGCTCATCCGGGATAACCATTCTATTTCCTCGCAACAGACATTCTTTCTCCACCGTGAATTCGGAACTCTTCTCGCGATACTTTCTTTCCTCCTCCGAAAGCTGATCCATCGGTGGCCAGCCCTCTCGCACGAATCTCATCACTTTCACGATCACTTTACACGCCCGCGACTCTCGCTGCACACCTGTAACATTCACTACATTCTCCTCACATTCCTGAATACAATTCAATCTTTCAAAATCTTTCTCGAAAACGGGAGTTGAATCCTCAATCGGTAGCCAAGACAGCGCATCACAGTTACCGTTGTCTTCGGATTCAACGTACTCGATCTTGTATGTGAATCCTGACAAAAAGTACGTCCATCTTTGGAGTATGCTCGCGCTTGTCAATGGAATCTCTTTCTGTGGGCCGAAGATGTGTACGAGTGGACGGTGATCAGTCCTGAGCGTAATTTCTCGACCATACCCATAATTGTAAAAAATTTTAAATCCGAAAATGATGGCTCCCGCTTCCTTGTCGATTATAGCTCGATTCAACTCTCGTTCCGGTATAAACTTTGACGCATAGGCGATAGGTCTTCCGCTCCCATCTTTATATCTTTGCAATAGTATCGCCAATAATCCATATACCGAGGCACCGCAAGCTAATACGAGCTCTTCGGACGGATCGTAGTGCGCTAGAATCTCCTCCGATGCCAGCACACGCTTCACCCATTCAAACGCTCTCTCACACGCGTCATTCCATATAAAATTCTCGGTTTTCGTACACACGTATAGCGGTTTCAATTTCTCCGCTCTGTCCGGCCAAAAACGTGCATAATATGTTATTAAACCCAAAAAAGAAGCAAGCTCTTTCGGGTTTTTTGGTCGTGGTGCTTCGATGATCGCTCTAATTTCACTCGGCGCTTTATGCAGCCCTCTCTTGTCGATGACAAAACCCAAAAGTTCTAGCTTCTCCTTACGAAAATCACATTTGTCCACATTGGCCTTGAGGCCGCACTCTTGCAATCTGCGGAGCATTGTTTTTAACGTTTCGTAATGTTCTTACTTATTTTTTCCCGGGACAAAGATATTATCCAAATAAGCTATCGTGTTCGGAATGCCCCTCAAAAAGTATTCCATCTTACGTTGAAAGTCACCTGGACCTGACGCCACCCCCTCGGGCATCTTTCTATACCGAAAATAACCCTTATGGGTCACAATTGTCAGATAATCACGAGACTCTTCTTCAACAAGTATTTGCATGTAAGCATGAGAGAGGTCGACCTGAGAAAAAGTCTCCCCACCCTGCAATACTCCAAAAATTTCGTGAATGAGTGGGATAGGGTGTTTATCTATTATCAAGCATGGGTTCAACGTAAGCTTGAAATTTCCGCATATTCGCACGTCGCCGTTTGACTTAACTACCGGAACTATCGGCGTCGCCCACTCATTCGTACCAACTGCTTCTATGGGCTCGAGTGATTCTAGTCTCGCTAACTCTTTCTCTACTCTCTCCTTGAGAGCAAACGGCAAATGGCGAGCCTTCAATGCGACTGGGTGGGCTCCGTCTTTCAATTTCAGCTTTAGCTTACGCTTATTATATTGACCGACCCTGCCATCGAATAGCACTGGAAACATTTTAGTTAAGTCCTCTTTAATATGTGACGTACTTAACATATTTAAACCTGTGTTCTTCGGAACGCTACAATCGTACGGCCATAACTTAAGCGCGTCTAGCCAGTCTCGACCGATCAGTGTTGGTCCATTCGACGGCATTACATACCAATCGAGATGCGCCGAATTGCCTTTTGCCACTACCGACACTCGCTCCAACACTCCTAGCGGCCGAATTATCGTGCCCCCATAACACCTTAGCTCCAACTCGGTGTGCACCATCGGTGCTTCCGCGAAATATTCTCTTTTATTCGCTTCACTAATCACCGCCACTCCCGCACCGGTATCTATCTCCATCTTGATGTAAACTCCTTCGATCCGGACGTCTACGAAGATTGGGTCGACTCTGCTACCTTGTCGCGGAACACTGCTCCTTGCTTGATTAATTTCCGCAACCAGGCTGTAAAAATCACCCCCGGATTCTTCGTCTCGACGGCCTTCTTCTTCGTCGACGATGCATTTCAGTTGCTGCCTCGATGCTCTTTGACTAGCGGTATTTGCCTGTCGGCCCGTCGCTCCCTCGCTGCCGCCTCCGCTCATCGCTGCTGATTCGCTTTTGCACATAGCTCATAGGTGGCCTCGCTTGTTACACAAGTCGCAAATCTTGTCCCGATGCCTGCAATTTCGGTACCAGTGATTTTTTCCACCGCAGCAGTAACACGTTCCTGGGGCCTCGCCTTGTTGTCCTGCTTTTGCTCTGTACTCCGGCCTGAGTGAGCTTGCGTGCCCTGCATCGGACTTTTCTCCAGAGCTCTTTTTCTGTCCCGGCTTTCCTTGTAGCTTCTTTCCTTTTCCTAAGAAATTTATTTCTTGCTTTGCCTACGGCTTAAATTCGCCGTAGTATTCGCGTTCTTCTTTGCCAGCTTGCGACCCGCTGCTATTTTATACGCGACATCGTACGTTCACGCTTCCGTGCAGAATAATTCCACTCTCGTATCGTGGTCTTTCAGTCCGCACACTACTTGATCGCGCAATGCTGTGTCTCTGTCCGCAAAATTACAGTGAAGCGCCAGACTCTTCAGACTCGCCACAAACTCGGCGACCGCTTCTGTATTTGCTCGTGTCGCCTGATGAAATTTGCAGCGCTCCATGGCTTTAGTTGGTTTTGGACACAGATAGTCCGTAACCAGCTTTGTCAATTCGGCTTACGTCTTTGTAACAGGCTTCACCGGCGCGCCGAGATCTCTCACGAGTGTATACGTCTCAGCGCTGATTTTCGTCAACAGTACCGCTCGCTTCTTCTCTTCCGTAGTTACATCGGCGGCTATGAAAAATAATTCGAGCCGTTCTACAAGTACTTCCCAATCGTCTCGTCCCAACGGGAATTCGAGCTTTGTTGACATCATGAGCTCCATCATCTCGTACAGTCCTGCGAATAACAACTGTGACTGTGTAATTCCCGGAGTGTCTAACGCAAAGGCTGTCTCTGCCCCCACTTCTAACTTTGTTCCTCGCGCACCTTTGCTCGAGAATGACTCTCCGCTGATCGTACTATCCGTCTCACTCTTATCGGACACTTCACAGTTTTCCCCAGGTTCTGGGTTCTTTATTAACATCGCTAATCGGTTTCTTAATATATCGATTGATTCACTCTCATCACATGATGCGCCTCGCTCTCGAATATGCTGAATTACTTCCGGCTTTGTCAAGTAATAGATCCACCCCGTTTTCAGCTTCGACATCCGCACGTGTTCACTTTACGCCTTTATGCACTATTTGCAGTTCCATTATGCACTAGATGCACTTCATACCACCTCTTTGCACGCGCGTTTGTTTCTTGTTAAATCCTCGTCGCCAAAATTGTGATGTATTTCATTTATTAACGGATTGACTACATAATACAATAGAGTAACTTTTTTGACGATAAGAGCCCTGCTCCGTAGCCACGCCGTGGTCAGACTAACAAGAGGACCCTGTCAACTCGTCATCACCGATTTGGCCCAAATTTACAGTATATGTAGGGCTTGACTATAAATGAAAGTGACGCAAGCGGGAGGGCCAGATGGCCAAGCGTTAATGAGATAAAACATTTTTGACGCGGACCGGTAAGCGACCGGTAACTCATGAGCCTGCTCTGTGAGCAGGATTTTTGATAGCTAGTGTTGGCGCAGCAATAAGAGCTCGGATTCATAGTACGGGGGTCGTGGGTTCGATTCCCCGTGTGGGGAAACTTATTTTTTTTTTTTTATTCACAATTTAAAAAATTACTTTCTGTTATTATTATAATTATTTATTATTGTTTTACTTTTTAATTGTAATTGTTTATTTGGAGATTTAATTATTTTATTAGCATTAATATTTATTAGTTGTTTCTTTATAACTTCAACGGTTAATTCTTAAAATTGCTTTCTTTTATTATTACTATTATTGTTATTATTCTTTATTTTATTTTTACGATACTTGCGCCACAAATAAACCGTAGTCATTCATAATGTAGTATGCTTACTTAGAATTTTACAAAGGTATTTCCGGAGGTATTGTAATTGAAGCGTACACGAGGAATTGGTATATAAAATTAGATATTTTTATTATTGTACAGGTGAATCACATGTGCTGGGGTGATAATTATCGTAAAAACATGGGGAACAGTAATTGTGTCGGCACCTTGCACACGTTACAAAAGCCGCATTTCCACAGCTACATGGTTTTTTCAAATTATCCATAGAAAAACAAGCTTGATTTACATTCATAGAAGTTTCTCTGTCGTCGCAGAGTTTGGCAGCGAACCACGCGTAATGCAACATGTCGCGGAATATTGGCGAGGATAGCTGGTGATGCAGGATGGAATGTACGGTTGATTTGTGGCTTAAGTATCGTAAAAATAAAATAAAGAATAATAACAATAATAGTAATAATGAAAGAAAGCAATTTTAAGAATTAACCGTTGAAGTTATAACGAAACAAATAATAAATATTAATACTAATAAAATAATTAAATTTACAAATTAACAATTACAATTAAAAAGTTAAACAATAATCATTAATAATAATAATAACAGAAAGAAATTTTTTTACTTGTGAATTTATAAAAAAAAAAAAAAGTTTGCCCACACGGGGAATCGAACCCACGACCCCCGTACTATGAATCCGAGCTCTCACCACTGCGCCAACACCAGCTATTGAAAATCCTCCTCACATAGCAGGCTCATGAGTTACCGGTCGCTTGCCGGTCCGCGTCAAAACTGTTTTATCTCATTAACGCTTAGCCATCTGGCCCACTCGCTTGCGTCACTTTCATTTATAGTCAAGCCCTACATATACTGTAAATTTGGGCCAAATCGGTGATGACGGGTTGACAGGGTCCCCTTGTAAGTGCCCCCCCACTTCTTCGGGTACCTCACGCACGGATTCCCGATCTGTGCTCCGCAACGTGTCGCCCTCGCGTGGCCTATCTCCATTGTACGCACCGGGTACATTACAATCTGAAAACTCTTTCAGCTCCAAATTACAGAAATTCAAATTTCCTGAAACGGTCCGAAAAAACAATCGGACGCGAAAAAAGACAAAACTAAAAAAAATATATATTATAAAAAGTATTGTAACAGGATGGATTCATTGGATATGTTTTCGACATCTTTGTCAAAATTTTCCCCCTAACGCGATCGATCGACAGGCCCGGGCCCGCAGAGATCGTCACTTAGCATCCGGCTCTCGATAAGAGTTCTCGTCTTATTTTGGACATTACTTGTAACGAATACGCAGTTCGTATTGCCTCGTCTTGCCGAAGTCAAGCGGATCATTGTCAAATACGTCTTGCCGTATCCGACGATTGGCGTATCGTAACGGAAACCTCCAGAGGGGAGGAATTGTCAAATATATATCTTGTCAACGCACCGAGGTGGAAATAAATTTTTATCGACGAAACTGTAAGTACCTTGAATTTCTTGTAGTTCCATGTGCTTGCTTTTGTCCTATATTTTCGCTCGCCGCGATGAATAACGGGTCATCTAATCGGATCCCCCTAAATAATAATTTGCTAGTGGATGTGTGACTGGCTCGAACCCAACAAATTAAATTAACGATTCTATAAAACCCACTTGAGCCCTGGCAGCCGTCGACCCCGGTCGCGCCAGGTGAAGAAAGTCAGCGAAGATTTGCAAAACGCGGTTAACAAAAAGTTCTGTCTCAATTGGCGCCCAACGTGGGGCAAGTTGGAATATTTTTGGTTAAAATTAATTGTCTAAATTGATTAAGTGAATTAATTGTCCCAATTAATTAAGTGAATTAACTGTCTAAATTAATTGAGTGAATTGATTGTCTAAATTGATTGAGTGAGTTAATTGTCTAAATTAATTGAGTGAAGTGATTTTCTACATTTATTGTTCATTTCGTCAGATAAGTAGGGATAATTATGAAAATAATTTATTGAAAATTATTGAATTTATTAAAAATTATTGCATTAATGCAAATTTTCAATTAATTAATTGAAATTATTGAATTTATTGAATTTAGTGAAAATTATTGAAATTGTTGCGAAATGGTCAAATCAATTAGCGAAATTCCGTGGAGATTATAGTTAAAACTACTTAGTTGAAACTCTGTGAAAAGAATTGACAAAATTGTTAAAATCATCGAAAGCGTTAGAAAAGATTATTTAAAGGAATGAATATTATCCAGTATTGAGAATTTTGAACGTATTAACTTGTCTATTCGTGCGTATTGCTCGGCGACCGTAAGCGTGGACAAAGGGCTAGCGCAAGCCCGAGCGTAAACGACAGAGACCTTGTGCTTCGCTCTCGCTGTAGCGCTTGCTTATAAGAAAACTGTAATACTTAACGCTGCTTGTAGAATGTGACGCGGGGTGATAAGAACCCCTCTCTAGGCGACTACCTGCCTATATATATGAGAGCGCACCGCGGCCTCATTATTTTTTTACGTTCAGCCATCAAGCTATAGACACTGTGCCGCTACGCGCGCCAGACTGCAAATGTAAAACTCCGTTTTTTCAATAAATAACGTTACTAATAAAAAGTGTCTTAAGAGTTAAATTCGCTAAGGCGAGTTGACTCCTCATTTTCTTAAAACTCGTACGAGGAAATTTGCCCGTAACATTTTGGCGATCCTGCCAGGATAGTTTCTCACGAATCGTTATTCTCTAAAGTACGGATAACTTGTAGAGTAATTACGACGGAAACCCTGAACGAATTCAGAAAGAACTATCTTCAAGACGAACCACTGGACCGGAAGAACGGTAAAGCGCACGCCCTGCAACCAGACCGAAGGTAAATACTGTGTTTGAAAAATATATATGGGTCATTTCATGTCAAATCGACCAATGGTTGGAATCGACCCCTTTCAATTTCGATAAAATTTGGTGGGATGTTTTCGTAAATTCCAAAACAAAGTTCTACCAAAGGAATAAAATAAAATTTTTTTTTTTTAAAGTTATGCAAAATTCAAAATTTCACTACTTCTCCAGTTCGTCAAGTTTATTTTTTAAATGTCTCGAAAACGATCATAGCTGCAAAAAAATGTCATTGGATTAGTTTCAAAGTGCATTCTTGAGGCTATAGAAAAAAAATTATATAAAAAAAAAGTTTTGAAAAATGCCAAATTTGTAGAATTTTGAATTTTTTAAAGTCGTAAAAATTGACGATCGACATTAAATTTTTTGCTCATTTCTTTTTCAATAATACTTTGTACTAATCTTGAAAGATCCTGAAATTTTCAGAATGGTGTTTTTTTTCTTCTCAAATATATGATTTTTTTAATTTTGGGAAAAAAATTTTTTTTTTTCCATCTTCATGCTAAGTAAAGCTAAGCAATTATGTCATTTTGTAATTTTGATCAGTAAAAGTTCCAATTACTGATATAACAATGTAAAAACAAAAACATTATTGACACTTTTTGGTATTAGTTTGAAAATCGACATACAGTTAGAAGGCTTTAAAAAGACGGATTTTCAAGAATTTTTTTCGCGCAGACTATTCAATTTATTGATTTGAAAATTGGTGTACATATTATAATAACCTTATAATATATTTACATATTTTTTATTTGTGAAAATAATCATCGCGAATGTTGCTATCGCCGATCTCTTAGAGCTCCGCAAAAAAAACCAATTTTGCGGTGAGCACGATATCTCTGGACCGGATTATCTGAAATGAAAAAACCAAATAAATTTCGTTAATATAATACATTATCTAGTATTTAATCGAAGGAATTAGCGAAAAAATAATTTTTGACAAAATGGCGACTTCTCAAAATAAAAGACTCGATTTTGAACGAAAATTTAAGCCTTAAATTGTTTATAAAATGGAAAATATTTATCGGAGAAAAAAAATCTTCGATTAATTACTAAAAAATCTAGTTAAAAAGGTTGTGTTAAAATTTGAGACTGATCGGTTCAGCCGTTTTCGAGAAATCTTGATTACCAATTTTGAAAACATAGTTTTGAGATAATCGCGTTTAAAGTTTCAAGTTTGTCCCGCCCGCTGTGCAGGTAGTGCGCTATAAATAGCTATAACTTCGGTTCTAATACTCCGATCGTTATGAAATTTTGTGAGAGTATTCTCGAGAGTATATACTTAAAGAATATGCAACAATAAAAAAATTACTTTTTTCATCCATCACAACTGTATATAACCCCTTAAGAAGTGTCCCTCTCCGCCATCTATGTATTTACTGCGAAAGTTTTTATCGAGATATTTACCATGGGTGACCTCACCAGAGGTCTCTATTTTCCATAATATTTACATTTCTAGAGATTAGTCAGTTCGTAATGGAAGGAAAAAAGTGTTCGATTGTATCATTTAGGAATGAAAAATGCTCCAAGGGAAAATCAACTGATTGCAAACATTTTTCTCATCAAGATCGCATTTCTCTGAATACTAGAAGTGGTACAGTTGTTCGTTTCGTTTGCGGTGAACATGACAAGCTATATCGTATCAATTACACTTCGAGCCAAAAGGTTTGTGCTGATCCGTTTAAAATTCATGATACTAAAGTACGTAAATCTTTAAGTCCAGTCAGTTTTGAAATGTTTGAACATTTCAAGGTTAGAGTACTTTCTATCATACCAGGAAGTAAACTGTGTATTTCGTGTAAAAAAAAGTCTGTAATGTATTGCAAAAGCATCAAGAAAATGAATTAGAAGCATCTAAGCAATCTATGAGTGCTGAAAAAAGTGAACCAGTTGAAAGTGTGTCTGAAAATTTACGTTTTAATCCATCTGAACCATCTAAAACACTTGAGCAAGAGGAAACCCCACCATTTACTCAAAGCTTGGTTGTGATGGTGGAAAAAATGGCTTCTAATTTATCTGAGAAGTTGCAGTTATCAAACGTTACAACTTCAACATGTGAAATCTGCAGCTGAACCAGTGAGACTTTTACTCCAGATGAAGTGCATCTTGATCGTCTCAATACCGTCGCCAAAATATTTAATTTATCTCCTATAAAAAAAAAAGATTTAGATCGGTTAAAAACTTACGGTCAACGAAAATATCATGACATGAAATCTAAATTGCAATTATGCTTTGAACATGTCATGGAAAATACTTCTGATACGATTGAAAATAAAGATTTGATCATCGATAATAACCCCGAATTAACTGGAGGAGAAATAATAAAGCAGTTGAAAGAAAAATTTGACAATAGCAGCAAAGCGAGTGTAAAATTACAGATTTTATCTGTCTTACCGTCAAGTTGGTCGGCAGAAAAAATTGTTGATGTTTTTGAAGCATCAACATACATGGTAAAAAAAGTAAAACAAAAAATGTAAGAGGACGGCATTTTATTTACTCCTGCAAAAAACAAAGGTCATGGAATATTAAAAAGTACTGAAGACAAAATTCAAGAATTCTACAAGAATCAAGATGTCAGTAGAGAATTACCTGGTAAAAAAGAATATAAATCTGTTCATCAAAATGGTGAACGAGTACAAAAACAAAAACGGCTGATCTTAGGTCATTTGAACGAAATTTATTTATCGTTCAAGCAAAAATACCCGTTCGAAAAAGTCGGTTTTTCAAAATTTGCAAGTCTAAGACCACCGGAATGTGTTCTTGCTGGTGCGTCTGGTACTCACGTGGTATGTGTTTGTCTCATTCATGAAAATTTCAAACTTTTATTTCATGGTGCAAGACTTGAAAAACTGAAACTTGAAGACGAAAGTCAGCCATTTTCTTCATATCGGGATTGCTTAAAAATGTTATTTGTCAACAACCAACGAATGACTGCTACTTTGGAACATGCAGTAATTGTCCCGGCTCGACAAAATTGAGAAGTACAATCGAAAGTCTATTCATTGATAATTTTGTGGACGAAGTAACGTATGAACAGTGGACTCAAGTGGATCGATGTTCTTTGGAGACAGTTATGAAATCAGCTGATGACTTTGTCGATCACTTGGTAGAATCTACTCCAAAATTACTTCAGCACGATTTCATTGCTCAAAAACAGGCTGAATATTTTCAAACCACAAAAAAAAACCTCGAAAGTGGACAAGTACTTGTTGTTGCTGACTTCTCTGAAAATTACTCGTTTTTACTCCAAAACAGTGTCCAAGGAGTTTACTGGAATAATAGACAAGCGACAATCCATCCATTCGCTTGCTATTATAGATCTATCACTGAGAATGATAATAGTATAGTACCGCTAAGTTTGGTAATAATTTCGGATAACTTGACGCACAACACAACTGCAGTTCTTAGTTTCCAAGAAGTTCTAACGTCATTTCTTGAAAATGAAGTTCCGAACATTTCTAAAATGATTTATTTTTCGGATGGCTCAATATAAAAATCGCTATAATTTGGTAAACTTGCTACATCATAAAGAAGACTTTTAAATACAAGCAGAATGGCATTTTTTTGCAAGTTCGCATGGAAAAGGTCCAAGCGATGGCTTGAGTGGAACGATAAAGCGATTGGCTAGTCGAGCGAACCTTCAACAAAAAATTGAAGACCAAATTCAGACACCCGACGAGCTATGCAAATGGGCCAAAGAAAATGTCGAAGGAATAAGTTGTCACTTCGTGTCAAATGAGCAGATTCAGCGTACTGAAAAGTAACTAAACAGGAGATTGAAAAATGCTTTGCCAGTACAAGGAATACGTAGTTGCCATGCTGCCGTTCCTATCTCAAATGATGTGATAAGAATAAAAACCTTATCATCATCTGAAGAAGGACAGGATTTTCGATTGAAAAATGAGGGTTTCTATGAGTTTGTCGAAGAACCAGGAATTCAAACCAGGTGAGAAGATTGAAATGTTGAGTATTAGTATTTTATTAACATCGAATTTTGATTTGAAAATCAATATAATCATAACTTCTTTCAGATTAAGAAAAAGAAATGGGGCCGCAACATCAAAAAGAGGATTGAAAAAGAAACGACTTATGTAATAAAATGTATATTAAGTTCACGCCTAAAACATTTTACCAAATAAATAAAAAACAAATATCAATAACGTTTTTTTTTTACATTATTATATCATTAATTGAAATTTTCACTGCTCAAAATTACAAAATGACATGATTGCTTAGCTTTACTTAGCATGAAGATAAAAAAAAAAAAATTTTTTTTTTACCAAAATTCAAAAAATCATATATTTGAAAAATGAAAAAACACTATTCTGAAAATTTCAGGATCTTTCAAGATAAGAACAAGGTATTATTGAAAAAAAATGAAGCTAAAAATTTAATGTCAATCGTCAATTTTTACACTCTAAAAAATTCAAAATTCTACAAATTTGGCATTTTTCAAAACTCATTTTGTTACGTCCAATCCCGAATATTATAAGTATTCGGTGAACGAAGTACACAAAGGGGTGGTCTCTCTTTTGCGTCAAGGCATTAGCCTTTTACTGCGGGGACGGAGACCTCGCCTTATCATGCACGAACTAATGACTTTACCTGATGTTGGTGGAAGAACAGTATTTAATCAAAACCGATCTCCACTTGTAGACTGCGGTTTGATGGATCCCGTTGAGTCTCGATCGAACGACCAGATGTTGAAGGTCAGGTGGTTGAGTGAGGCACGAGCGGTTATACGTCACACAACGATTTTTAATGTTCGATGCAAAAGTCACAGTACAACTTCAATTATAAAATGTTCGTACAATTGATTTCACAATGTCGATACCCAAAATGTAATACAGTTCACTTAAAAGTCGCGGGACAGTTTCACTTATCGAATGTCCACGCTGATTATTTCAATATATAAATCGGGCGCTTCGCCACTTGCGCAAAAGAAGACACTCGGGTCTTAAGGTACCGAAGATCAGAAGGTTCTTGCGGTATTTTCGCGATAAAGAGACTCTTTGGTCTTTTGCAATAAATAACTGACACCGTTGACTTATGAGGTCTTTCAGTGCAGCCTGAGAGGGACTCTTGGCCCTCTGGATATTTATTTAATTCAATCAACTGGACTCTTTGGTCCCTTCGAAAATTTATTTAATTCAATGGACTGGACTCTTTGGTCCCTTCAAATATTTATTCAATTCAATTAACTGGACTCTTCGGTCCCTTTGTAATTGTTTGATAATATTCAATTAATTCAATTATCTGGACTCATTGGTCCCTTCGAAAATTTATTTAATTCAATGGACTGGACTCTTTGGTCCCTTCAAATATTTATTTAATTCAATTAACTGGACTCTTCGGTCCCTTTGTAATTGTTTGATAATATTCAATTAATTCAATTATCTGGACTCATTGGTCCCTTTGTACTTGTTTGATAATATTGATTTGATTCAAATATCTGGACTCCTTTGGCCCCTTTTGTATTTATTCAAGCTTCGTTGCAATTTCATTTAATTCACTTTAATCGCTTCGAGTTATTCGTTATTTAATTGTTCGCCTTTAACGATTCTAAAGTCCAAACCGTAAAACAGACGGTGGACGCAAAGATATATCAAGACAGTTCGCGTAAACGATTCTAAGTCCAATCCGTAAAATGAACGGTGGACGCAAAGAGTCGAAGTCCGGTGAACGCGAAACGATTCTAAGTCCAATCCGAAATAATAATCGGTGGATGCAAACCTGGGCTCCCGTTGTTCCGGAGTAACGGTGCTGATGAGTTCAGTGGAATAACTGATTAATTTGCTAAAAATCGCGGCTTTTATACTGTGAGAATGTATCTCTGTTTCCCTTGATCCAATAAAAGGGCCTATCGTTCTTTCTTATTCTATATCGATTGGCCTACGTGATTTTCTGCACGTTTTTGGGCTACGCATCCATTCGGTAGCAGATCTCCGCCTACGCAAATTCTCGTAAATTATTGCCGAAAGTGTCAAATGCTATTGCTACTTCCGGAGTCGGTGCCTTGCATCTCCGCGGCGCGTGGAGACCCGCTACCTCATTCGGAGCATCGGTCGCGAAGAAGGCCATATTATTCGCTGTTTATTGGGAGCGAGCTGACCGTTCGGCGCGTGTGACAGAAGGTCACATTCGCTCGCGCGCGATAGGAATCTTATGAAAAGATCGCCTCTTGTTTCCTCTAAGCGCATATGAGTCATTAGTCCCTTGGTCGCTCTTGGGCGTTGGCTAGGAGCGAGGACGTAACAATTTTTGATATATTTTTTTTATATAGCCTCAAGAACGCACTTCAAAACGAATCAGACGACATTTTTTTGCAGCTACGATCGTTTTCGAGATATTTGAAAAATAAACTTGAAGAACTGGAGAAGAAGTGAAATTTTGAATTTTGCATAACTTTTGAAAAAAAAATTTTCAATTTTATTATTTTGGTAGAACTTTGTTTTGGAATTTAAGAAAACATCACACCAAATTTTATCGAAATTGAAAGGGGTCGATTCCAACCATTGGTCGATTCGACATGAAATGACCTATATATATATATATAATAAAAATAATAATAACAAAGTGAAATAAAATTCGTGAGACTGAGCCCGCGAGCCCATATCTCTCGTCAATAAAAATCAAAATCCACCAAGCGGATCCAAATAAGTTAATTAGCAACTTACGCGGATTGCGCGGTATAAAAAATTACGACAGAAGGCAAGGCTATCACCAACCACTCTCCACCATAATTAAATCGATAAAAAAAGGTCGAAGGCAAGGCTATCACCAGCCACTGTCCACCATAACGATTAAATCTGGCGTATAGTGAATATCGCGAAAGAATAAATTATTCGACGGAAGGCGCCGACAGTTCCGATACCGACGTGCTGGAAAAAATCCGTAATCCGTTCTATACCGCACCAACAATGTCAAGAACAACTCCACCAACGGGATCTCAGTCGGGAAGGGACCCTATGTTGCTCATTTTACACAAACTCGAAGGTATCGAGACGTCCGTACGCACCTTGGGAACCGAAAATGAAAAAAGAGCCGAGGACATAGGACGAATTTGGAAACATCTGGGAGCGGAACTCGTCACGGAAGACGAAGAAAAAGAAAACAAAACGAAACATGTATCGAGGTCTCGACCGCGAACACCCGAAAGCTCGGACGATGATTCAACGGATGAGCGCCTCGATCGAAACAACGGCGCGCTAAATCCACCGACCGAAGAACTCTCGAAGGCTAAGGAAATCATCGATATCGTGCGCAACTTACGGGGATACGACGACGTTGGGGTTGAAGAATTCATAAAATCAGTGAAGTGCGCGAAAAAACAATGCTGCGAATCCAAACGATTACTCGACCTAATAATTAATAAAACAATTGCCGAACAGGCTGAACGTGCTATACGATTTACCGAAATCACCGAATATAACGACTTATGCCAAGCATTGCGAGCGAACATCACCAGTGCATCGTCATATGAACTAGCGCGCAACAGACATGCGAACGTGAGACAGCGCGGTGGTGAGAACGTTCAGGCTTACTCTCGAAGATTCCGAGAATAGTTGAACGAACTTAAATATTCCATCCAGAGCGAAGTGAGATCGACAGAACGACGTATCACTATCAGAATGGAAGAACGCAACGCAGTCAAAACTTATGTGATGGGACTGTGCGACGACATCGGGATCCAAGGGCGCAGCTCGAAACCCGCTGACTTGAACGACGCACAGTCAGACGCTATGGAAGCCGAGATGTGGATAAAAGAAAAAAATACGCTGCACCGTTCTGCGAGCACCACGCGAGCTACACCGGGCACCGGCTACCGCCGAGATAACCCACAGCGACCGTCCGACTCGCGCTACCCACGGCACGTACCGACGCATACCTCCGACAATGAAACCCGTGATGCAGCGAGCCACCCTCAAACACCTATCGATAAAGCGAAGTTAACTTGTTCGTTCTGCAAACGTAACGGACATACGGAAGAACATTGCTTCCGGAAGGCAAATTTTCGGAAAGGACAGACAGGAAAATTACCACCACGGATCAATCTGGTCGACGAACGATGGGACGAGGAAGCCGACAAACAACTGATAGAAATATTCCAGGAGGAATATTAGACAGAGTCACAACAATCTGCAGCAGATTGCAGTCCTGCCAATGGAAATTGGGAAGAACCGGAAGATCAGGACAATACCTAATTGGCTCCGGATCATCATTAAACCTTGTAAAAGAATGCATGATCCGAAACGACACACCGACCACTGATGAAACGAAAGAATTCGCGATGGGAAACGACAAACATACCAGCACCAGAGCCGCCACCCTAGTTTTGCACGGAAAAAAACTCGAATTTCACGTAGTACCCGATAAATTTCCGATTCCAGACAACGGATTGGCCGGTCAATTACTATTGCAAGCCTTCGACTACCGACTTAGCAACGACGAACTTTCTCTCGACGGCATACGACACAAGCTGTACGATGACGGGTATTATGTACAACCGCACGGACGACAAGTATTAACCGTACAATGCCGGCTTAAAAAAGGGCATGTCAGAATATTTGACCTTCCAATGATACCCGACTTGATTTATAGAATTTGAGACTACCAGATCCGCGTACCTATATGCAACCCGAACACAAAAGAAATTCGCATAAATCACGAAGAATTAGAAATGCACAAAATAAAATTCGTTCAGACAAAAATCCATACAATCACACCAACCGAACTGGGCACGAGAGTTCGACTTTTAATGGAAAATACGAGACTCGATCACACCGCACCGATGGACCAAGATAACCTCTGGAAAATCATAACGCAGTATCAAGACATCTTTACGCTTCCCGGAGATCCACTGCCGTGTAGCGAGACAACGACGCACATCGTCACACTAGCCGACGGCAAACCAATCAACAACGCGAGCTACAAGCCTCCAGAATACCCTCGACAGGAAACCGCGTGGCAAGTGCATGAGATGCTGGAAAAAAAATCACGTACAATTCACCAATTTGGGTAGTACCCAAAAAGGCGGACGCATCAGGAAAAAAAATAGAGAATCATCATCGACTTCAGAAAATTTAATGAAAAAACGAAACAAGATGCTTATCCCCTACCGATCATCGACGACATTCTAGATCACCTAGGGAAGGCAAAATTCTTTTCCGCATTCGATCTTAGTTCAGGATTCCACCAAATTCTAATGGAGGAACGCAGCAAAAAATATACTGCTTTCTCAACACCAGAGGGACACTTTGAATATGAACGGATGCCTTTTGGGTTGAAGAATGCGCCTGTAACCTTCCAACGAATGATGGACACCGCTTTGAAAGGACTAATAGGCAAAACATGCTTTGTCTATTTAGATGACATCGTGGTATTTGGAAACTCGATGAAAGAACACAACGAAAATCTCATCATTCTCTTCGAGCGACTGTGGCAGACCGAATTAAAACTACAACCGGACAAATGCGAATATTGACGACCAGAATTGGAATACCTAGGACACCTAATTACAAAAGCCGAAGTTAAACCGAATCAAGCGAAAATCGCAGCAGCCAGAGAATTTAGAACACCAGCGACACCCAAGGACGTAAAATCTTTCCTCGGACTTGCGGGATATTACAGAAAATTTATCAAAAACTTTTCGACCATCAGTAAGCCACTAACCCAACTTACGAAAAAGGATCAGAACTTCGTATGGACGGAAAAATGCGAAGAGAGTTTTCAGAAATTAAAAGACAAACTCTGCACTTTCCCTGTTCCGAGGTACCCTGATTACCAAAAAGAATTCACGCTGACGACGGACGCTTTAAACGTTGGACTGGGATCAGTCCTATCGCAAGATAGACACCACTGCTGTTACGTGTCAAGAACGCTGAACTCGGCCGAGCAAAATTACACCACCACCGAAAAAGAATTACTGGCGATAGTATGGAGTGTTAAGCGATAGCGCCAGTACCTGTTGGGAGGAAAATTCCTTATCCAAACCGACCACAAAGCACTCGTGTGACTATTCAGCGTAAAAGATCCGTCTTCGCGATTACTCAGATGGAGACTCAGACTCGAAGAATACGACTACGCCATCGAGTATGTAAAGGGAAAGGAAAACCAAGCGGCTGACGCACTCTCCAGAGTACAGACCTTAACAGACATACTGCAAGAAGCCGTGGAAACGAGTGGAATAAATTCTCCCACAACAACAGAAAATACAGTCGAGGAGGTTCCTCTTCTCATGACGAATTTGTGAAATGGAGCGAGACCATTCACGCAAGTAGAATCAAGAAACTACTGAGCATGAACAAGGGTCCTTGGATGACCGTGACGAAAGAAGAAACCGACGATAACGACGATGTAACGCTTGGGCAATATGACGAAGAAGAGTGGATCAACAGTCTCGGGATAGCGCCTGAGTACCTCTTGAAAAGGAACGAGGCCTCCAATTTAATATTACCGACCCAACAATCTCCAAATAGGAAAAGGACGTTATAAAAGTCGTGTTAAACTTCCTCTCCGACCGATACAACCAAACCATCAAAGTATGTTTCACGCAACAAAGAAAGTTGACCAAGGAGCAGAAACAACAAATTCTCAGTGAATGCCATGGAAAACCAGCGACCCAACACTTTGGAGAGAACAGATCGGTCAAACGTTTGAAGGACAATCACGAATGGAAGAACATGGAACAAGAGATGATCAATTATAAAAAAAATTGCGAGAAGTGCCAGCGAGAAAAATTGACACGCATACGCAATAAGGCACCAGCAATCATCCCCGAGACACCTACGGAACCAAACGAGAAAATTTCTATGGATATATTCGGACCACTACCGGTTTCAATAAAAAACAATGGCTACGTACTCAGCATTCAAGACAACCTGACAAAATATCTCATGCTATGCCCCCTAAAAGGACAAACGTCAGAAGAGATATTTACGGCATTGCTCGAAAACTATATCTACGTATTTTCAACGCCGAAGAACATAATGACGGACCAAGGCTGAACTTCATTTCCAACATCATGCAAGAATTCAAAAGAAACTTTGAGATCAAACACATAATAACAACCGCCTACCACCCACAATCAAATGGTAGTCTCGAACGAGCACACGCAGTAGTCAAGGATCTCATTACAACTAGCCTTGAAACCCACGAAAGGAGCCAATACTGAGACGAATGTCTACAAGCGATCAGTTTTGCATACAATACTTCAGCTCACGAGACGCACGGGTTCACACCATTCGAGCTGACCTTCGGAAGACGAGCAAATCTGCCCTCAAGCATCGGAAAACATGCCACTGTCACGTACCACGAACTTCTGGAATGATGGAAGACCAGATACAACTTTATAATCCACCGAGCCCGGGAAAAAATCAACAAGGCAAAACGAAAGGCAAAAGAATATCAAGACGGAAAGATCACATGAAGTCATAATGTATACGACATCGGAGACCTGGTCCTGTTGCACAACGAACGACGCATTAGAAAACTCGACACCGAATAGCCGGGACCATACCCAATAACCGAGATCCACGAAAATAACAACATTACCATTAAGATCGCCGATGACAAAACCACGAGAATACACATCGATAGAATAGAACTTTTCTATCACGTTGCAGATGAAGGAAGCGACGCTACTGCTACTCCTGACGCTAACGACCACGAGTCGCTCGGAGCTCAGACTGACACCCCTGAATGAAACAACCATCTACGCAGAAAATCTGGGCGAAGCGAAGGTCTACCACGAGACTCGGCGACAGTGATCTGGGAGAGATACGTCAGAGCATGGCATATGCTGATGAAAACGGATATGGTCTGCGGACAAGAGTGCGCAGAGACGGCCGAAATAAAGCTGCTCTGGGACCGAGTTGAAAGGGTCAGCAAACTTATCTAGACTCTACAACGGATGACAAGCCGAAAACGCGTCAAACGAGGACTCATCAACGTCGTTGAAACGGTTCAAAAAACTCTCTTCGGAACACTCGACGCCGACGACCTCGACCACATCAACAAGGAGGTTGACAAATTGTACGGAAGTACCAACACACTGGCAAACGGTATGTCAGAACAGACCGAAATAATAAAAGTCGCATTGGGCATAGTACGTAAAGATCTAGGGGTGCTAGAAAAAGAGGAACTAAATAACTTAGAACGTAGAAATCAAATAAAAAATAGCATTGATAACACATTAAATATCCACATATCGAACCAATTAATAATCTTTTCGATGGTTTTAAACGAGCTCCATGAAGATGTTAATATCTCATTAAATGCAATCGGCGGAGGAAGACACGGAATAATCCACCCTCAGGTGTTATTGCCCGCGACGCTCATGAAGGGGTTGAAAAGTTTTAAAGAACAGTTTAACCAAAAATATTTAGTACCGTTAGAAGAAATCAATTATCAAAGGATTCTCGACATGAGTTTGATCACGATCAACGTGATGAATAACAAATTGATTTACATACTAGACACACCTTTGTTAGAAGCCGACGACTGGGACATCCACCATTTAATACCGATCCCATTCGTGTACGGAACAAATTTTATCGCCGTCATACCCGAATCAGAATTCGTGTTGGTGAACAAAATAAAAACAATGTACATTTCCATAAGCGAGCAATTCCTGACTCAATGCAAAAGTTTAGATAGAATTTAAATTTGTAAGCGCAGCCAGACCAACTTCTGGATGGCCAAAACGAATTCATGTGATAACCAGATATTACACAGAAAAATTAATACCGTCAACCACCCTAAATGCCAGACATCCTCATCTTCAATCAAAGAAATCGCCTACATTACACTTAAAAATCAACGAGGTTACATTGCTGTGCCTGAACGCAAGATGGTCTTCGACACGATCTGTAATAACAAAGCAAACACTGTGTCTATCAAGCAAGCGACGCTGATAGAGTCTGACGAAGATTGCTTACTCAGCGGAGCAGGTGCAACGATTAAATTGTTACACTCTTCTAATCGTAAACTCGGCGTCCTATACGGAAAAAATTTTACGCTACAAATACCAGAAGAGGATTTAAACCTCATGTTGTGCCCCAGAATTTCGGGAGAAATATTTAGTTGCGGCATTCAACATTCCTAAGGAAGTGTCGAAAGCCGTGGTCACCACTCTGTAAAAAGGTGGTTCGGTCGACGACCCGATCGATTGTTCGCTGTTTGCAGCCATTGCGCCAGCACAGTCTTGCTGGCGCTGCACCATTGGCTAATTCTAAAGCGGGTGCAGCGACCGAGTTGACCTACTAACCCTCAGATCGGGGATATATTACGGACCAGAGTGATAATCAACGTCAGTCAAGTTTTCGAGTTAAGGTCGAATCGCTGTTCGAAGCGAGACTCCCGAACCGCGGTAGCTACACTCTTTCACGGGTGCTTAGGATCAGCCGGCTACGCACGGGTCGGCAGTGGTACGAGTCGGTACCAATAATTGTAAAAGAACACTGTAACTTTATAATAAAACCAACACACAAACTAATTCTACGTGAATTCCAATTCTTCGACGGTAAAGAATCCCTAAAAAATAAATAATTAAATGATAAAGCCCTCCGTCCCCGTTCCAACACAGTAACACGGTTGGCGGGCACAACATTTTGGTGGCAGCGGTGGGATCTGCCGTAGTAGAATCAGTGTGTATAAAACGGTGAACTTATAAGTACAGACGGTCGGTGTGCGCGTGAGTCAAACGCAGGCACACACACGAAACCCAGTAGTGAGACCCGACACGCAGACGTCGGTGTAATCGCTGGTACAACTAAACCGAGGCCGGTGGCGAGTTGTCAGTGAAGAGGGGACGAAGCCAGTAGCCGGGGACAGGGTTAAATTCCGTTGCAACCACATAGATAAGAGGGGTTAAAATGGAAAACAACGATCGTCCTCTTCATTCCCGTCGGGGCCACTCTGAGGAGAGTCAGCTCCCGTCAGACGGAGTGGGGGCTATGGCCAGCCTGGAGGCTGCCCTCGGAGATATTACAATGCGGACGAGAAACGCACTAGCACAGCGGCTCTCCCCCCGGTTGGATTGCCCGGGGAGAGGCAGGCTACCCTTGCGGAAAGCCTACGGGGCCAGTTTGGAGTCAACCCTCGACAGGGAACGGCCTTCACCGAATACAGCGACGAGGAGACGGACCTGCACCCCCCACGCGGAATATTTTCCCGTCAGGTTTCGGAGCAAATGATCGACGATGAGATAGGTGCGATGATGCGTACCACAATGCCGACCGGAAGGGGGCCTGCAGGGGGCGGTCATGGGGCAATACCCCGCCGCACGACGCGACCGCCTGAGCTACTGCCGCCGCGGGACGACGGGGGAGCGCAACTCGACGAAAGGGATGCCATCGCGGCGATGCAACGGGAGTTGGACCGACGACGGGATCGGTTATCGCGAGGGTCCACGGGGGTGCAACGAGACCTTACCGCGACACTGCGGGAGGTAAACAGCGACCCGTACGAGCTGATACGGGCACTACAGGCCCGAGTAGCGGAGTTAGAGGTGAATTTAAGTCAGCGTAGGGCGGACGCAGGTGCTCCGCGAGACGCTGGGTCGTCTGCTCCACGACAAGGAGGGATGCTGACGTTGGAAGCAGCCCTCAAGACCGTAAAGAAATCCCATGGAGGGGGGCCCGACGAGCTGGACGCCTTTCTCTACTCCTGCGAGACGGTTCAAAGAAGGGTGCACTGGGAGGACCAGGGCCTGTTCTTGGAGTTGATATTGTCAAGTCACATCACCGAAAGGGCCTCACAGGAGTTGCGGCAGAAGAATATTTATACTGTTAAGGAGTTCCGGACGGAGCTGGAGACGCTCTATGGTCAGCGCAAGTCGCTGTCGGCCTTCCAGGTGGAGGTGCACTCCCTGCGGCAGGGCACCGGGGAAAATGTCGCCGCATAGGCTCGCACCGAGAACCTTACCACGGAATTGGTAACTAAGTTGACCGAGAACGTTGCATCGGAGAGGGATGCTCGTACGCTCGGGGATTCTACGCGGAAATGCGCGCAGGCTATCTTCGAGAATGGACTGCAGGGGCAGGTGCAGATGCTCGTGAGAGCGACGAATTACTCCACCTTCCATGAGGCCGTGACCGGGGCGAAGGAGATCGAGAACCTGGTTACCCCAAGAGCTTTTGGGGGGTCACAGAACAACACCACACGGAAACCTACGACCTCGCAGGGAAAAGTCGACGAGGAAAGGCGCTGCTACAACTGCGGGGAGCCGGGGCACCTAAGTCGAGACTGTACGCAAAAATCCAAGCGTACAATTCTACCGCAGGTGGCCAAGGCCGTGGACCAGGTCGAAGTTTTCTGCAGGTATTGCAAGAGGTCAGGACATGTCTCTCAGGATTGCAGGAAGCGTCGATGGAACCAGCGGAGAGGCAGCGTTAGCGGCGGAGAGAAATCCCAATCCGACGGAGGAGGGTCCAGCGACGAACAGGGGGGCGGACGCGAGTCCCAATCAACCACTGATACGGGGGTAGTAGGAAAGAGGACCATAGGAACCTTGGACGTACTAACGTTATCGGTTGGAGCTGTTCCAGCTCCCCTGCAAACGTTTCCGATCACTCTGCTTGCCGGCAGCGCAGTGAGTGATTTCGTAGTCAAGTCGGCGGATGCCGTCAAAGGACTGCTGACCCTGAAGGCCGATACGGGGGCGCAGTGCCGCGTCATCAGGGCAAGCAGCCTGCTGCCCGAAACAGCGGTTAAGGACTGTAACGTGGAGCTTATAGGAATTTCCGGTCGAAAGTTCAGACCGAAGGGTGTCGTGGAACTGACTCTCAATTTACCCGCAGTGAACGTTTAACACCCTTTCTTTGTCGTAACCGACGAGTTAGCGTTGCAGGTATCTGGGGTACTGGGGATGGACTTTCTCAGAAAACATAACGCTGATATCCTCGGCGGCGAAAGGATAAAAATCTACGGTCATGAGATGCCGCTGATCGACGGAAGGGTGACCGAGGAGTCACTCCCGCGTCGTAAAACCATAGCCCACACGAGAGTGGAAAGTAAATTCGTTGGCGTCGTGGAAATACACGCAGCGGTACCTAACGTCACCGTGGGATCAAGCGACACACCCACGGGGGGAAATAATCGTACAACGGGCTTCGGCAACGCGGATGGGAAAACGTGTTCGGTGCACCGTCTCATAACGCAACCCAAGCCGGTAGACGGTAGCACGGCAAAGGCGCCAGAAGAACGCATAGCGCACACGAGCGCAAAAGCCGAATGCCAAAGACTGCTGAGTTTGCAAAAACCCTCTGAAGCTGGTTCGCGAAGATCGTCGCGCGGGAGCGACAGAGACAGCGACATCAGTCCGCCACTCAAGAGGAACAGGGACGGCGACGCCCGCGTCGAGCACGGAGATGCAAGAGGCAGCAAGCTCCATACGTTGCATGTGAGCGACGAAGACATCGGTGGGGGAACCGTAAAAGGCTTGGGCAGCGGCGATGCCCGCACTCTCCCCGACGATAGAAGCGCGCGGGGCATCACGACCCCCTCCTACGGTCCGACAAGGGTTGAAAGGGCACTGTGGGGTGGGGAGGTACACCCCCTCATGCCTAAGTCGTCTGAGGGGGCGTTAAGAAAATCGGTTGGTTGGTAAAATGGTCGAGGCGTATAAAAAGGAAAAAAAATATATGTGGGGCATTCCAAACCAAACCGTGGGGTCATTTCCCTCGGGTCCGCCGATTGTTGCATAATTTTATTTTTGACTTTGTTCCGACTCAAAATAGACCCTAATTTTTTTTCAGAATTTTTGCACCACCCTTTAAGGTGATGGGCGCCGATTGTTGCATAAACTTGCATATAGTTATTTGCATAGAAAAAAATTATACAATTTGCATACGATTTTTTTTAAACTTTGTTCTGACTACAAACGGACCCTTATTTTTTTTCACAATTTTCCCATCACTCCTTAAGGTGATGCGCGCGCATCGAAGTTGCAAAGATAAGTGTGAGCCGACAAAACGGCCATTTTTAAAAATTTGATTTTTTTTCTACAAATGCTGTTATAAAAGAATAATTTTTTTTCTAATTTGGGAGTGGGACGCAGCTTGCTTGTATTTAAAAAAAAATTGTTTTTTTTCAAATCTTTAAAATCGTAAAAATTTCTAATTATAAAAATCATTACACATGTGAAAAAAAATTAAAAAAATGACGTGTCTTGAAAAATGTTGATATTTTGCATGTTTCGTATCTCGATTTTTCACTTTGCTGTGCTCAGAGACGGTCACGTGCTCTCCCCTCACGAAATATGAAAAATATCAACATTTTTCGAGATATGTTTTATTTTTGTTTTTTTTTCCACACGTGTAACGATTTTTATCATTAAAATTTTTTACGATTTTAAAGATTTGAAAAACAAAGAAAGTATTTTTTTAAATACAAGCAAGCTGCGTCCCACTTCCAAATTGGACAACAAACTATTCTTTTATAACATAGCATTTGTAGAAAAAAAATCAAATTTTTGAAAATGGCCGTATTGTCGGTTTACTCTTATTTTTGCAACTTCGATGCGCGCCCATCACCTTAAATAGTGGTGCAAAAATTCTGAAAAAAAATTAGGATCCATTATGAGTCGGAATGAAGTCAAAAATAAAATGATGCAACAATCGGCGGACCCGAGGGAAATTACTCCACGGTTTGGTTTGGAATCAGCCATGTATACAGGGTGTTCAATTTTAATCTTACTTTTAATTTATCTCAAAAAATACTACTCCGATCGAAAATTGAGTACAACAAAACTTGAAGGGCCTGGAGGGAAACGTACAAAAAATTTTTTTTTCGGTCGAAAATCCAAAATGGCGATTTTAAGGTGGCAAACATGTTTTTTTTTCAATGGAACCATACTTACTTTTTCGCATCAAAAATGTTGTCATGTCAAAACTGACAACTTTTGTAGAAAACTTTTTTCGATAAAATTCATAATTTCTAGGTAAGAACACAATTTTTCCATTGACTATTTTAGCGTTATCCAGGATGTACCACGAGGAGGTAAAGTTTTTAACATCCCACGTGTAAGTGTAAGTGTAAGTGTAAGTGTAAGTGTAAGTGTAAGTGTAAGTGTAAGTGTAAGTGTAAGTGTAAGTGTAAGTGTAAGTGTAAGTGTAAGTGTAAGTGTAAGTGTAAGTGTAAGTGTAAGTGTAAGTGTAAGTGTAAGTGTAAGTGTAAGTGTAAGTGTAAGTGTAAGTGTAAGTGTAAGTGTAAGTGTAAGTGTAAGTGTAAGTGTAAGTGTAAGTGTAAGTGTAAGTGTAAGTGTAAGTGTAAGTGTAAGTGTAAGTGTAAGTGTAAGTGTAAGTGTAATTGTAAGTGTAAGTGTAAGTGTAAGTGTAAGTGTAAGTGTAAGTGTAAGTGTAAGTGTAAGTGTAAGTGTAAGTGTAAGTGTAAGTGTAAGTGTAAGTGTAAGTGTAAGTGTAAGTGTAAGTGTAAGTGTAAGTGTAAGTGTAAGTGTAAGTGTAAGTGTAAGTCTAAGTGTAAGTGTAAGTGTAAGTGTAAGTGTAAGTGTAAGTGTAAGTGTAAGTGTAAGTGTAAGTGTAAGTGTAAGTGTAAGTGTAAGTGTAAGTGTAAGTGTAAGTGTAAGTGTAAGTGTAAGTGTAAGTGTAAGTGTAAGTGTAAGTGTAAGTGTAAGTGTAAGTGTAAGTGTAAGTGTAAGTGTAAGTGTAAGTGTAAGTGTAAGTGTAAGTGTAAGTGTAAGTGTAAGTGTAAGTGTACGTGTAAGTGTAAGTGTAAGTGTAAGTGTAAGTGTAAGTGTAAGTGTAAGTGTAAGTGTAAGTGTAAGTGTAAGTGTAAGTGTAAGTGTAACTTACTTTAAATGTTCGTAAGAACTGTGCGAGGCTGATGTGTCCGTTAGGACAACTACGCACAGTTCTTACGAACAGGGATAAAAAAATACTCCTCGGTATCCAAGGAGAATGTTCATTATATCAATGTCAACACAAAACAGAGAAACAAATGACAGCGCACGTATACCTTGCTCACTTCGATTTTTCTTGTCAGTCCGAACAGTTAAGACTGGCGTAGAAGATCCTCCGACCCTCTCCTCCTGGAGTACGTTGGTTCGCTTCTGGAATGTTAGTCACCATACATCCCTCAATGCGGTCAGCGCCAACAGTTAGAAGTTCTTGATCAAACATTATTTCCGGAGAATTGTTGTTGTCGTTTAAAAGCATCTCATAAATGCTGACGTCAACTGCATCTGTACATGAATCGAAACAGCACAATGTGAATGCTACAAAAAATGTTATCTTTTTGAATTATCTATCTGCTACAAAAAATTAGAAAATCGTGCAGATTGTCTGAAATGAATAGTAAATTACCTGGTAGATGTAGGGTGGGTACGGCTGTAGTGGTAAGGCGTTTCAGCAGCTTGTATTAGATATCGAAGAACAGCCCGCAGACACATTTCCCTGAGTTTGTCCGGTGGAATGCACAAGTTGTCAGGATCACCAGTAGCTGCTAACCATCTCAAAAATCGATCTTTCTCCGTGTGCACCAAATGGAATCTAAACTTTTGACGCCCACTCGCAGTGCAGCCATTCACAGCACACTTCCGGACCATGGTTGATACTAATGAAAAAAAAAATTGGCAGTGATTATATGTAACTAATAGGCTCAGTTGGTCGGTTTCTTAGAAGTGATAATGTGAAAAGAAATAATACTAAATCTAGAACTCTAAAGGCTTAACCACTTTCATAGGTTATGATGGGTAAACATGTAGTGTTAACAATCCTGCATACGTACTTGGTGTTTTAAAGAAGACACAGTAACAATCCACGCGCCACAAAACTATCCGATGTATCCTAGATGAATAGTATGTGTATAAAAATAATAAATAAGTTTCCAAGTACAAAAACTTCAAGCGGTAAGAAACCTCGCGAAGCTACGTCCAAATGGAAACTGACAGGCCGAAGCCAAGTGGCCCGGCAGCGGCGCTGCCGTAGACGCGACATCAGCGCTCCTACCATGTGGAGGAAGCAACACTTGGGCCTCGTCAAGCCCCTTTGGGTTGCGGCCCCCTGGAGACCACGCTTTTCAGAAGCAAAGCAACTCTAACAACGGGGGTGTGACGCGGGGTGATAAGAACCCCTCCCCAGGCGACTACCTGCCTATATACATGAGAGCGCACCGCGGCCTCATTAGTTTTTACGTTCAGCCATCAAGCTATAGATACTCTGCCGCTACGCGCGCCAGACTGCAAATGTAAAACTCCATTTTTTAAATAAATAACGTTACTATAAAATAAAAGTGTCTTAAGAGTCAAATTCGCTAAGGCGAGTTGACTCCTCATTTTTTTTAAACTCGTACGAGGAAATTTTCCCGTAACATAGAACGATATAATATTTCACGCTTCGTTCCTACTAATATTATATCACTGAGTAGGAAATTCTAAAACTTTATTTCTGATGTACCGTCGATGATTCGAATAGTGTCGACGGTTGGATTTGTCTGCTAATTCGACGGAATTTAGGAATTCAATAGAAATTGGAAACAGATACATAAGAACAAACATAATAGAGTTGAGCAACTCGGATCTCGCTCTTGTTGCTTGTTGATGTTTCGAGAATTTAGTTAACGAATCTAATCGTTAGATAATTTGAGGCACTTCAATCTTATTTCGGTTTCTCGGAAACAGTCCGAAGAAATGAAATAGAACTTACGACAATTAATAGGGATGAGGCCCGCATCGTCAGGTTAATTTGACCGAATTCATTATTTTGTCATGATTGGAGCCTTCCGTTGTGACAACAAATTGAATTATACTGTCTAACGCACAGTGCATAAACCGTGCGTTATTATCAACAGCAAAAATAGTCTACGGTGAATAAAATAAAAATTTAATTTATTCTTTTGTGACGATTAAATCTTGTTTTGTCGTCGGCAATTAAACGTATAAGCAAATCGAAAGTTTCAATCGAAAATTTAACGTGAAAATTCATTCAAATTATTTGAGTGATTAACATCGAAAATGCAGTTTTCTTGTGAATTGAATCTCGCTTCAGTCACAACGAATCAAACGAATCTTATCGCGACTAGATAACTGCGACAACTGTCTACGTTGTCGGATTATATAACAAATACGAAGGAGATATTTCCGTTCGAAAATTAAGAATTGGAAATCTGACAGTAAAACAGACCGAACAGTATATTCGGTTAAATAACTGTTCGTCGAAACTTGTCGTCGTTTAGTAATTTAATTAATTAATTAAAATCTCTCTATTAATTTATTATTTATTCGTTAGAATTTTTTCGTTTACTTATTATATAATTATTGGAAATTGATTTATTTATTCATTGATTTAATTTGGCCTGAAATTGTTTGTTCGTTGAGCAGATTTTTGTTCCGCTGGGAATTGAGTTGGGACAAGCCGCTAAATTAACAACATATCCGATACTATATTGAATCTACTGTTTATGTATTATTCATTATTATTCATTTTGTTGCTTCATCTGTCAACTGATCCAGCGATATATCATTAGTTTCTCGGATTATTCGACCATCACTTAATTGTTATTTGAAAAAAACCGATGGTATATTAACCCTTCTAATTACCCAGAGCAGCCAATTCACTAATCGGTGCATTATTTCGGCTAACAATAAATTCTCAGCTACTTTCCGGAATTAAGGCATACTTCCAGTATTAACCGAAAACTGTCTCGGGTCTCGAGGTCACTTGTCAAAATAGTGCTACGTTTTTCTTTTTTTCATCCCCTGAAGTCAATTGTCGAGCTAATTCACAATTTTGAATAGAACTAACACCGCCCTCGTTTTGCTTGACGTGCAAAGTTAACGGACTTTATAGATCTGGAAACAACTATTGACAGACTTCATTGAGGGTGAACTAACTTAACTGTGCTGCCAACCATGGCGCCTACGATGCACTCACCACCTGCAACGGATGATACGAGTCTAAACACTGAACACCTTGACCCCGAAAATATAAACCGGACAGACGACGGAGACACAACCCTTGACACCGCTAGGGAAAATAACGCGAGTGCGGAATCGACGACGAGTTCCGGGCAACCAAGCATCTCATCGTTTTCAATTTCGTTCTCGAATGCCCTGCCGGGCCGAGGCAGAGGAAAAAGAACGCCAACCTCGATTCGACCCGGCAGGTTAGGCGATTTTATTGGCCCATTAAATGATAGTCAATTCCGGGTGCGTGATCCTCGCGTTGATAAAATGCAAGATCAGCTAATGATATGGCGACGCAAATGACCGAATTACTTTCTCTGCTTTTAATGCAAACCAAAAGAACAGACCCAACCGTGGGGATTCCGGAAACCACCGTTAATCAACCGCTTGAAAGGGGAGCGGATATATCGCATTCTAATTTTGGTCGCGACATATCGCTTCGTTCCGACGAGTCTTTAGCGATCATTAAGAGACACCGCGAACGACAACGTCGTGAGACAAGACATTATGATGACCCTAACCTACCTCGACCGATCGTATGTAATTCACACAACAGACACTTAGATTACACCGAGGGGGCAGTACGACAAGGGCACTTTGGAGCCGTCCACGGGACAG
>CAXAQZ010000983.1:40283-72783 GCA_963971145.1 Sussaba pulchella | reverse complement strand
TCCACTGACGGCAAATCAACGTCAGAACGATCGAATGTATTGACTCCCGAAATATCGTGAGGGCTAAAGGCCAATGTAACTTCGCGGTCAAGGTGATCTAAGTGTTTCATCACAAGCAAATCGATTCGCATCGGCGACTCGTTGGCGAAAGAACGGTGTTTCAAGTCACCGAACTCAGCCTCAACCTAGGAGGACGTTGCGATGACCCAGCCGATTCCGGAATTTGGTCTCATGATGCCTGTCCATAGAGGTAGAAACTGTATTAAATTCTTTGACAGACAAAGCGCAACGTCAGGGTTGAAGAACGCGTCCATTGTGCTTCCTGTTTTACACGAACTTGCGATGCTCCGAGCCGAATAGAAAACCCGGTCAGTCCACGATTTCCAGTTCACGGCGATGGTCTTGTCCATGACTTCGCTGTCGTTGCCACCATAATCTGGACCCGGCTCTCCACAGTGTCCTTCGCCCTCGACATCGGAAATTCCTTCGATCGCGTCATCGAGAACTTCCATTCTAATTTCCGATGCCAGCGGCACGCCATCCTTACCATTACCGACAAACTCACTCAACGATATTATTAAAACGGATTCAAGGAAGTACGTTAATTGCTTGAGATCCGACATTTGATAAGCTCTAGCCATACACCGTTGGTAAAGTTTCTTTACGGCATATACTTGGCGATCCAAACATTCCCAACGGGCCACCATGGCGGTGATATGGCTGACATCCAACCTGATAAACGTGGCCGGCATCACCGTAAGAAGTCAGGACTTCCTACCGAGGGGCCGAGGGGTGGCCGCTCATCGTAAGGGGGCGATCAACCTGCGATTCACTGCCCTCGCTTTCGACATTCTCCGAGAATGTCGAAAGTTGCATGAGCTTCCTTATTTATTATTAAATTTTTATAATGAATTTTGGGGGCACAATATCCCTCCCCCCTAAAAAGTAAAAATTTATTTCGAAGAAATTAATTTTTACTCTGATTATTAATTTACTTTAATTCTCATTCTTCTCAACGGTCGTTCCAATGCCGTCTTTGGGGGGTAACATGAGTAGTGCCGGACCAGCTTTCAGGAGAGAGAGTCCTCACCTCTCTCTCTCTCTCGTTACCACGCGGTTCTCTGGCGACCCAGTGGCCCCGCGACTTACCGATGCCGTCGTTGTTGGAGACGTCGGGGAATTCTGCTGACGTCAATATAACAAGAGATAAGCTATGGCACAGGCCAGAGCTGCTAACATTAACGTACTGATTTCGATTACAAAACTACTATTAGGGATTGGAGTGTACTACTTGTTCTCGACTTCGGACAGAGTGAGGTTCCCATCATCCGATCGCTGAAACCTCAGGCGGTTACAACGCAACTACCTGCCAGAGCCAGAATGCCTGCCCCTATAAATTTCTGCGTTATTAGCTACAGTTATCCTCCAGAGTTTTTCCCCGTTCTCTGTAGGTGTTTTTTTTGCTTCCTCGGACGTTCCACGCGTATGGGGTTATACTTCCTCTTCCCCACGGTGTCTCTTTGGCCCTTGTCAGACCATGGGAGGGGGTTGAAGGGCCCCTGCGCGATTCTACTGTCGAGGAGAGGGTGGGCATAGCTGCTGCCCGAGTTCTTTACGGTTTCCTTGCCGATGTCTCCGTCGCTCGCATGTGGCGTATGGACCTTGCTGTCTCTTACGCTTCCGTACCAGTTGCGGGTGTAAGCCCCCTCGTTCCTCTTGAGCGGCGTAAAGATGGCGCCGTTTTTTTCGCTCTTGCGCGACGTGAGTCTCTCGCCGTCTCCCTCGCCGCTGCGTGGCGTGAGCGTCTCGCCGTCTTCATTGCTCCTGCGCGATGTAGGCGTCTCGCCGTCTTTGTCGCCTTTGCGCGACGTGTGGTCGTTCGTGCTGGCCCCACTCTTTCCGTTGGCTTCTTGGACGGGTGGTAGTGGGTCAGCCACGTAGGGAGCTGTGTCGTGCTGACTAGCTTTGCCCCTGTCTTGGTGAGCGTTTCTGGCTTTTTCCTCTGCCGGGGCTCCTACCACTGCGCGTTTGCGGCTTGGAGCGTTACGTCTGCGTTTTGCTTTCCTGCTTCACGATTTTTAGCGGAATCGGGACTTTCCACTGTACAAGTGATAGGCATGGATGCCTTATGTGTCTCCACGGCGACGTTGGGAGCCGTCGTGTATAACTCTACGACGCCAACGAATTTATTCTTTACTCTTTTCCGTGCGTTCGTCTTATGATGCGGGGGTGGCTCCTTCTTCGGCCCTCCATAGATTAGTGGGATCTCATGGCCGTACATTTTTATCATCTCGCCTCGAAAAATGTGAACTTTATGCTTTTTGATAAAGTTGATACCTAGTAGCCCATCTACTTGCAACGGTACGTCTTCCGTCACAACGTAAAAAGGGTGCTCAACTATGACTGCGGGTAGACCGAGGGCCAGTAACACGACGCTCTTCGGTCTGAGCTTTTGGCCCGAGATACCTTTAAGCTCCATGTTGCAGTCCTGAATCACAGTTTCGGGGAGCAGGCTGCTAGCTTTGATTACGCAGCCCTGCGCTCTCGTATTGGCCTTTAGTGTCAGCTGCCTTTCGATGGCATCCATTGACTCAATAACGAAATCATTTGTTGCACTGCTGCTGGTCAGTGTGACGTGTAGTGTTTGCAGGGGGGCGGGGTGGAAGAGCTCTTGCTGCCAGCGTAAGTACGCTTAAGGTTTCTATGGTCTTTCTCTCTGCTATCCCCGTATCAGGCTTTGATGGGTGCTTCCGTTCACGCCCTTGTCCGTCGTCGGTCCTTCCCTCGTCGGATTGCGACTTCCCGTCGTCGCTTTCGCTGTTTCTTCGTCGGTTTCGCCGACGCTTTCTGCAGTCTTGGTAGCCATGTCCTGTCCTTTTGCAGTACCTGCAGTAGAGCTTGATCTGGTTCATGGCCTTGACTGCCTTCGGTAGAATTGTATACTTGGGTTTCTGCGTACGGTCTCGTTTTAGATGTCCCGGCTCACCGCAGTTGTAACAGGTTTTTTCGTATTTGACCTTGGGTTGCGTCGATGCCGATTTTCTTCGGGATTCGCCTTGTGACGCCGCGGACCCCCATGGCTGGATCGCTGCGTCAATTTCTATGGCTGCCACCACAGCCTCGTGGAGGGCTGCGCAATTTCTCGCCCTCACGAGCACCTGAACCTGCCCCGTTAGGCCGATCTCGAATGTGGCTTGTGCGTATTCCCGGGTCGACTCCTCCACTGCTCGCACGTCTCGTTCGGATGAGGCTTTTTCCATAGCTTTATCCACCAGCTGAGACGTGATGGCCTCTGCCCGTCACGCGTACGCAGCAACGCTTTCGTGCTGCCCTTGCCGCAACGAGTTGAGTTCCATTGAAAGGGCTGACAGCGACTTTTTCTGGCCGTAGGTGCCTTGAGCTCCAAACGGAGCTCCGCAAACGTAAGGATATTTTTATGGGTCAAATCCAAGGCTGCTGTTCCCCCGATCTAGCTCGCGAGAATTATTTCTAGTAGTGCCCCGTGCTCCTTGTACTCTACGCGACGACACACCGCGTCACAGGAACGGAGGAAAATCCGCAACTCTTCGGCGGAATCCCCGTCGAACGGGCGGACGTATTTGAGTGCGTGCGCGAGAGGCATCATTCCCGGACGCTGGTGCAAGGGAAACTCCGGGGCCTGTTGAGGATTTCTCCCGTCACGGAGCCTTCGCAGCTCCTCGTTCATCTCCCTCATCTGCGTCTGCAGCTCTCTTATCAATTCGTACGGGTCACTTCCGACGTCACGGAGGGTCACGGGGGGGGGGGGTGCTACGGTGCTTCCCCCCCCCCGTTCTTACCTGCGTTAACCTGGCTCGGTGCCCGTCAAGCTCTCGCTGCAGGGAAACAAAAGCATCCCGCTCGTCCCAGTGTCCACCCTCATTCAGGGGTATCGGTGGCCGTGTCGCCCGTGGTGAGGGAATGGGCGCTCTATCCTGCATTCGCTGGGGGTGCCCTGCCGGTACCTGTGGCAAGACCGGCGGGGTAAGACCTGCCTTCCTTGCCATGGCCGCTATATCGGCTTCCATCATTTGGCTCGAGACGGGCCGGGAGAATATGTCGAGGGGCTCGTCCTCCTCGCTTTCCGAGTCGCTATAATACACGAACGTCGTCCCTCGCTGATGGTTCACCGGCCGTGCTCCCCAGGATTCCTCGTGGGTGTGACTTGCTCGTCAGCAGCTTGCTGAACCTGGGAGGAGGATAAACCCAAAGCTTGACTCGCTTGTTCAGATATGTCCAGGAGCGCAGCCGCCAGGCTGGCGAAAGCCTCAGCTCCTAACGCCGGGCACTGCGAGGCGCTTTGGCGATTCTCCGGGCTCGAGGTAGGCCGTTTTCCATGCGGCATTGTTTTGGTTTGAATCTAACCCTTTGACTAAGGCTTTGACTCTTGGTATTTACGTTAAATAACCGTCACTTACAGGTAGATGTTCCCTGTTGCCATCCTTCGTCCGTGGTTGTCGGTGAAGCAGCTCCTCTTCGTCCTGCAGATCCGTGGTCACTTCCTTGGCTAATTTCGCGTCGGTGGATGGCCCGATGTCCTCGTCCTCCACAGCTCGTAGCTCCTTGGCAAGGTTCTCTCGCGATAACGCCGACGTCTGCGTGTCGGGTTTTGCTCGGTCTGCAGCGTGAGGCCGATGCTCGCTTCACTCGCTCTGTTGCTGACCGTAACTGACCAACGTTGCTTGATCACTGAATCTACGCGGTATATCCCACCGCTGCCACCCAATTGTTGTGCCGGTGCACCGCGCGACCGATAGGGAGCAGGCGGGAAGGCACTTTAATTATTATTTATTTATCTTTACGTGGGTTTCTACCGTGAAGGATTAGAATCCACGTAGATTAGTGAACAAATTAGTTTATTGAGTTGTATTGTTGGGTCAATACAGGGTTTTTACAATGCTTTATTTACGTTATCCCGACCGGACCGTAACTCGAATTGGCATACGCCTAGACACAATCTCTTAGTGCAATTCCACGGACCGGGAGTTTCCTGAACAAGGCAGATGGCTCCTTCTCGATGCAAACAAGACTGCCCCTTGGTGGGTAGCTGGGTTATCCATGCCGACTTCCAACCAAGGGTTCAGTGAGATCGATGTGTGTATGAGTAGCGATGTGAAGTGCTGACTACCCGTTAGTATTTGAAGGTTCAGTGACTGCTCGCGTCAGCTGCTGACGGGCGGCTGCTCATTGTACGGGGGCGATCAACCTGCGAGTCACGGCCCTTGCTTGGTTGGAAGTCGTAATGGGTAACCCAGCTACCAACCAAGGGGCAGTTCTCCTTGGCCGCGTCAGAGCGTTTCTGCAGGTAATCAGACAAATTCTTGCAGTCGCCGAGAGTTTCCGTTAAAGCATTCACCAAAGCGCGTCCGAAGTCGCACACCACAATAGCTGGACGGAGTACGCATTTTAGTAAAATATAGCGGAGAAAAGAAGCTATGTTAAACGAGCGCTGGTCCCCGGTGACCATCTAAAAAACTGGTACACTACCCTCATCCGTGACAATCATACATTGGTATAAGAAGATGTACGGATCATCTTTGTTTTTGCGTCAGGCCATACTTCCCGTATCGTCGATCGTCAGTATTGCGGCTCGATTCTGCTTACAACCAGCTCTATAGAGTATTTTCTGCTCGTGAGTCCAGTGAATACAGTGGAACTTTTGAAGGCCTATACTATGTATAAAGCCTGCGCACTCCCCGTATTTTGACTTCCAGAGCAGGTTCAATGGCCCACAAGCGAACTCTTATTCGTAGTTTTGAAGTAATTGCTGCTCTTTAGCTTTGCGAAGTACTGCGGCTTTTGGGATGACGGAAGGATTTTTTCCTCTGAACGATGTCAACCGTTGCGCCATTTCACGTCGTATAACGACGGCGCTTTTTTTCGACAATCATTTTGTTGGCGATTTTCTCACGGCGCACTCCCCTCAACTGTTTCGTCTTCGATTGCGTGTGCGCATCGTTCCTCATGCCGTCCATTCTGCACGAAAAAATAACATCAACGTCGGGCATCGGTGTCTTTGCGAGTGACCCATGGATTTCCGCTTTGCATTCGACACAATAACCGACAAACGTCGAATAGCTCGTGGCAAAATCAGATGGGTTTGTGATGTTATTTCTGAACGAGAATGTGCAGCTCACGGATTTTTGTTGCTGGCATTGCTGTTCAGAAATACCATCGGCCCAGCCTTCTCTAAACTTCCAATACGCTCGTCCGGAGGAAATTTTTTTTTCGGTGCAATAGCTAACCAATTATCGGACGACAGAGTAAGCTTGAACTTCGTACCTCGCATTCATACCACGATCAACTTTGAGAGAGCCGTCGGGATCATTAATTAGCACAATCTGATTCGATACAATTCGATAATGATCTAGGATCGCTCGCTTGAAGCCATTGCGGTGCTCGTTCATTATCGTGTAGACGTGATCTGGGTTAATGGACGACCCACGTAGTGCTATTCGATTGGCGATGCACTCATAAACGGGGTTCGATTTCGGGTGAACTTCCCCGTTTCCATCAACCATCCGGTCATCGCTTCTGAGCAGCAGCTCGAGAAGTATCGACTTATCATAAGGCATTCACGAAACGAATAATTATATTTACAGCTTAAAGAATTAAGATGAAATACCAAAAAGCTACAATCAAATCGTGGGATGAAACTTATGCTGCAAACTTACAAACTAGAACAAAAACACCATTCATACAAGCTGAAATATAAAAAAGTAAGAAAAAACTAATGTCATACGATTTGTTACCTAAAAACAATCAATGATTAAACTATGTATGAGTCGAGAGATATGGATCGCCGTGCGACGTGTTGCTAAGAAAGAGCGTAGTCCGGAGCTTAACCCTTTCGTTACTGAACCGAGCACCACGCCACGGAGCGTGCACGCCGGCCATAAACCGGCGTAAACACGGGCCATCGCGTAGGTGCCGGATATATCCGGCGCTGGTACACACAGATCGTCGCGTGGTTGCCGGATATATCCGGCGCTAGTACCCACAGGCCGTCGCGCAGGCACCGGATATATCTGGCGCTGGTAACGAAAGGGTTAACTATCGGCGGTGGTTCAAATATCAATGGTAACGTCGATGGAGCAGGACCTCTGGCCCACGGGTAGCGGCTAGCGCAGAGCATTGGCCGGGCGGTGATGCTTGATCCCGCGCATGCGCTTCCTGAACAGGTGATCGCTCCGTCGAATACGCTAGTTTCACGCATGTGACGCTCCACAGTGGGCCAGAATCCACGAAAAGTGGCTGTTTTGTGTAGAGCGAGATTCTGGCGGGGTGAGGGGAAAGGGAACTAAGACGTACGGGTTTCGTTAAAAAAAAGGTTCGAACAGATTTCACCACCACTTTTTCTCCCCGGTGTTAGCCACGGGCGAGTATATTTTCTCGTCGAACACGAACGAGTATCAATCTACGATGGATCGAACTACAGTTTCACTAAAATCACTACGGATTCCGGAATCTTCAACAGCGAATTTTAACGAACGATGCACAGAGCTGGTCAAGCACGAGAAGTCACGATTGCGATAATGGCGTCGACAAGCCAGATTCTTAGCGAGCGAGCTTTTTGCCTCGTATCGAAGGTTTCTCCTACGTCCCTCGTCGTCCAGACTCGTGGCTCCTGTTAGGAGCTTTGTGAATGGCGCGGAGCCGCAAGTGGGGTCGCGATACAAGCCGAGTGGAACGGATCCGAGAGCAGCATATGGCCCCTCGCGCTCCGAGGCCGATAACGAAACATTCTCCCCCGCCGTCAGCAGTCCTGGAGCTGATGTCTTTGTCCCGGTTAGCAGCCAAGACTGGTTAGCGAGAATCGTGGGTCGGAGTCACGGGAAGAAGCAACAACCTGGCAATTGGCCTTTTCAGAGCGGTACTGCCGTTTTGAGGGTCACTAACCTGGTGAGCCCGTCCGGTCCCGGGTGTGTAGCGATAACCCGGGCGAGGGGCCACTTTGAGGGAGGAAACCGTTCGTCTGCGAGAAACACCATGGCCCCAACGACGATGTTGTGGGAGGGGTGGTGCCACTTCGAAGTGGACTGTAAATGTTGGAGATATCCGCGAGACCACTGTCTCCAGAAGGATTGCACCTTTTGTTGCACCAGCTGCCATCGCGGGACCCCGGACACCTTGAGATCGCTGAGAGACGGTTCAGGGATTGTCGACGGAGCTGCACCCATGAGGAAGTGACCGGGGGTCAGAGCCAACAGATCGTCAGGGTCTTCGGAAAGAGGCTCCGAGGGTCGAGAATTGAGGATAGCCTCCACCTGCGTGAGCAGAGTGGTCAGCTCTTCGAAGGTCAGAAGTGTCTCTCCGATTACCCTGTTGAGGTGGAATTTTACCGACTTGACTGCGGCTCCCCACTTCCCCCCGAAGTGAGGAGCGCCGGGAGGATTGAATGACCACTGGGTCTCTTCGTGAAGGAGGAGCTGAGCTAGGTCACCAGCGTCTCTGCTACCGGACGCAAAGAGCTGCTTCAGTTGCTGCTCTGCGCCGACAAAATTTGTCCCGCAATCCGAGTACAGATGTGGGCAGATACTGCGCCGTGAAATGAATCGTCGATATGCAGAGATGAACCCCTCTGCGGAGTAGTCCAAAACAACTTCGAGGTGAACGGCCGAGATCACCATACAGACGAAGATGACGAGCCAGCCCTTGTATGATTTGTGGCCCCGTCCCTTCCAAGATCTGAGTGAGACTGGCCCAGCATAGTCAACGCCGGGGTTTAGGAACGGTCGTGCTGGGGTCATGAGCTGTCCCATGAGCTGTTGTGCGCGGAGTCCTCGGTGACGAGCGCAAGTGTCACATTTTAGAATAAATGACCGGACAGGAGAACGGCCGCCGATCACCCAAAATGACTGACAAATGCACGCTAGAGTAAGTTGGGTCCCACCGTGGAGGGTGCGCTGATGGGCTTGACGGATGACGAGCTCTGTCAGTGGCGACTCCCGAGGGAGAATGGCAGGATGCTTCCCGTCCACTGGGAGTCGAACGTATTTCAGCCGACCACCAACTCGCAGGATCCCCTGATGATCGATGAATGCCGTCAACTGATTCAGAGGGTGAGATGACCTGGGGTTGGTTCCAGGTGACGATGACTGGAGTTCGTTTGGGAAGTATGCTTCCTGAGTGGACTTCAGCCAGTAGCACTGTGCAAGTTCAATATCCCCGGGATTGAGGGGGTAACTTAATGATGAGTTCGGGACTTTCCGAAGACGAGAAATAACCCGTTGGCAAATAGCTATAACTCGAAAGAGCTTAGAGGCCGAGGAATATCGAGTCACCAGATGCCAGAGCGAGGGGGAGGCTCCTCGTGACACCAGTAGGATCCCTGGTTTTTCTTCGAGTTGAGCCTCGACGTCAGACCCTGCTAAGAGAGAGGGCCATTCATCACATGGTCCTTACAACCACTCGGGTCCGTTCCACCAGAGATGATGCCGAATTAACCGAGCTGACGACAGACCCCGAGAGGCGCAGTCAGCTGGGTTCTCCTTCCCGGACACGAGTCTCCACCGACCAGCTGGGAGCGATTCCTGGATAGCCTGCACTCGGTTTCGAACAAATTCTTTCCATCGTGAGGGGTGAGAGGAGATCCATGCGAGTGCCACGGAGGAGTCAGTCTACAGGAAGGTGGGTACGTTCGCAAAGTTAAGTTGCTCTTGAACGTATTTTGTCAACCGTGCAAGGAGCAGGGCTGCGGCGAGCTCGAGACGAGGGATCGTAAGCCTTTTGATGGGCGCGACCTTTGTTTTGGAACATACGAACGTCATGCGGCACTCATTGCTGCTGTCCGTGACCTTCAAATATGCTACCGCCGCCATCGCTAACTGTGACGCGTCAGAGAACCCGTGGATTTCCACCGTCGTGCTGCGAGAGAGACCGAGCCACCTGGGGACCGAAACATTGCGCAGTAAAGCGAGGTCCTCCCGAAACTGAGACCAATTCGACGCTGTACGGGAGGAGACAGCGTCGTCCCATCCGAGTTCGTCAATCCATAACCCTTGAAGGAGAAGTTTAGCCTGCGTAACGACCGGTGCCAGAAAACCGAGAGGGTCAAACAACTGTGCAATTTCCGAGAGGATTGTCCGTTTCGAGATCACAGCATTTGCTGGGACGGCCTCAGAGAAGACAAAGGGATCGGAGTAGGGGCGCCAGCTGAGACCGAGGATTTTAGATTCGGATTCCGGCACAGTCCGTGATTCTGATAAGTTACTGAGAGTTGGTAGCGCGAACCGGAAAGTAGAGGAGTTACTCTGCCACTTAGCGAGTGGGAACCCGCCAGCGGCACAGAGTCCCTCGACTTGTACTGCAACCGCCTCGAGCTCCTCTGTCGAATCTGCCCCCCCCGCAAATGTCGTCCACGTACCGTCCAAATTTAAGAGGATCGATGGCTAAGGGAAATCGATGCCCTTCGTCGTCGAGCAGCTGATGGAGAACGCGAACGGCGAGGAACGGGGCTGATCGAGTCCCGTACGTGACGGTGGAAAGCTGATACTCGACCGTACTACCGCCCGAGTCAATCCACAAAATCCGCTGTAGAGGTTCATCCTCCTCATGCACTCGAATCTGCCGGAACATCTTAGTGATGTGCGTCATGAATATGAAGCGATGTTGACGAGACCACAGCAGCACGCCAGAGATATCCCGCTGCACCTTCGCGCCAGTGTGCAGGATGTCGTTCAATGATTTCCTCACGTTATTTTGCTTGACCCGTTAAAGACCACTCGGAGCTTGGTGGTAGAGCTCTGTGGCCGCAACACTCCATGATGAGGGAGAAAATAAGGAGCTGGCCGTTGGAAAAGGTGACCGGTTGGACGGGACCCTCAACCCTCCTGAGGCCAGCCCCCCATGTGCCAAGGTCATCGCGTCTTCCCGGTCACCTGACTTCGGTCCACCGCGAGAAACGCGAATCATGTGACCCAAGCTCTCATATTCGCCGAGAAATTCCGAGTAAGGATCCCGGTAGAGATCATCCTTGTCGAGTTTGCTCAGCAGCCGGGGAAGACATGCATGTGCCGCGAGGTAAGAGTTGCCCAACTCACAAGGGGAGAGCACAAAGGTAACCGGACAACGTCCCGTCCCAAGCTATCTCGGGCATGCGTCGGTTGGAAGTACCGCTCGCATTCCGTCTCCTCCACGGAGAGATCTGCTGTCGGTGTGCCAGCTACCTCCTCTTGTTCCCAGAATTTTACGAGAAGCTCCCGAAGCTCATCAGGTGAGGCTGAAACATACGACGTGAGAGTTGAACCCGAGCTAACCTGGGTGGTAGGTCCGAGAACTTCGTCTTCTGAGCGATGGGATCCTGCGATCCCCCTTTGATGAGCCCTGGTTCGATAATCTGACCATAGACGTCCGCTCCGAGAAGGAGGTCTACTCTTGACGGAGTCAGATACCCTGGGTCGGCGAGCTGCAACCCTTGGAGATGCGACCAACCGTCGTTCGCCGGTGAAAATGACGGAAGAGTGGTCGTGATACGCTCTAGAGAAAAAGCCGATACATTTAATGCGAAATTTGAGAATCTAGATTTAAGCTTGAGAGGCACGGAATGAGATACTTGCCCAGACGACGATCCACCGACCCCGGTGATAGATAGTGAAGCTCAAGATTTAGGTAACTGGTGCTTAGACACCACTGTTGAAGTTACCAGCGAAATTTCTGACCCGGGGTCGATTAATGCTCTCACCTGTGTGTTGAGAGGCCTGTCAAGGTTGAGAACGACCACACACGTTGCGAGGAGAACCGCCGTGCTAGTGCTGAGCGAGTGGAGGTGGGCTCGTGGATCGGTCGTCTGAGCTGCGCGTCTCTATGCCGATGTCGACCCGTCGTGAGATCCGGAAGCTCGAGTAAACTGAGGTGCCTCAGTTTCGGTTGCAGTTGACGATGCGACGCCAAGCGCAGGTTCCGAAGTTTGCCGCGGCGACGAATTCGACGTGTGGATCAGAGTGTGGTGCTTTTCGTGACACAACTGACATCTTTTTGCGTGCTGGTATTCGCGAACGGTATGCTTCCCCAGGCAGTTGAAGCACAGGTACTTCTGCGAAACGAATTGCCTCCGCATTGCAACCGATAGCTCCCGAAACGTTTGGCACCCAGCCACGAAATGCCCCTCAGAGCAGTAAGAACATGGATAACGCGTCGATTCCGTAGAGTTTTCCCGCGAGTTACCGGTATCACTACTCGTGGTGGTGGCGGCGTGGACCTTGGCTCCCGTTTTCGACGAAGAATTCGACGAAGATGGTCGAGATGGGCCCTGTTGCGAGAGCTGATTCGGTAATGATCGAAATGGGGCGTGTGAGCTCTCTAGACTTCCCAATGCCCGAGCGCGTCCGGTGAGGAATTGGCGAAGCTCGGCTAGCTTCGGGTACGCCGTTGATGCGCCAATACGGCACTCCCATGACTCCCGAAGCCGCTCACTGAGACGCTGTACGACGTTGTGCACGACGATAGGGTCCCACGAGTCGGTAGCGACGTCAAGTGCACGAAGACCGTTAAGGGCTTCGGTTACCGAATTCAAGAGACGGTTGAGCTCCGTTGCTGAGTGTGCAGCCATGGGTGTCGTGTTGAGGAGCCGGTCGAGCTGGACCGAGATAAAAAGCCGTTTGTTCTCGTAACGTTCGACGAGAGATGCCCAAGCGATGTCGAAGGAGTCGTCTGACACCGGCAGGTTTGAAATCAGCCGACTCGCTTCTCCCGAGAGACTGACGTGCAGATAATGCATTTTAATAACGCTCGGAATCTCGTCGCTCCGAATCACCATTCAGTTAAAGAGGTCACGGAAGGACGTCCACTGCGAAAAATCTCCGGAGAATGTGGGTAGGGAAAGTTCTGGCAGCATTGTACGCGTAGGTGCATTGAGGTGGCATGACCCGAGATGCCCGCGTCGAAGAGTCTCGGACGATTCCCCTGTCTCTCCCGTGGTCGAGATTAAATGCACTGATGTACCTCGCACGCGAGTGTACTGATCGAGACAATGATCATCCACTCGTGTCTTGATGTACTCGTGGCCAAGAATGACTGGGTCCTTGGCGCTGAGCAGACGCTTGTGTGGGTCCTCAAACTTGGTCCAATAGTGATCGAGTTGGTCCAGCCGAGTCTGGAGTTCTTCGACGGCTAGAGTACGGAAGGCAGCTTTCTGTGACTCGTTGTACAGACGTTCGATGAACGTTGCCCGACTGCCCTGCAAATTCACTCTACCCTCGGCCCACGCCATGATCCAAAAAAATATCGAAAAAAAGTTGAGGATAAACGAAATGGTTAATGGTTCCAGGGGGCAACTCGGTTGAACAACCAAAAAAAAAACGAGAAAAATCGAGGAGAAAAGTGGGTTTAGTAAATCCTGACGAAGAAATTCCCCTGAATTCGGTTGGTCCAGCGGAAAGAAAACTCAACCCGTTAATGACACTCGTTCGCGCGTCACCATGACACGCGTAAACCGTAGCACGTATCGATCCACAAGCGTAAGCGATCGACGATGATCGAAAATCCCTGTGGGAGCGAATGAGACGAAGCACCAGCAAGCACAACCGACGACGAACGAGAACGGCTATGAGCGCGAGAGAGAACAAGCATGCACCAACACGAGCTTACACTGCCAAGCGAGCGACGTCCGAGTATCACCGCGAGTGCGAGAGAGAAGCCGTGCGTACACCGAGACGAGCGCACACGAGCAAGTGCGAGAGGCCTGGGCATCACTGCGAGCGCGAGAGTAAAGCCGTACGTACAACGACACAAGCACACACGAGCGAGCGCGCGAGGTCCGAGTGTCACCGCGGGCGCGGGAGAAAAGCCGTGCGTACACCGACACAAGCACGAGGAACACAGGTATACGATGGAGCGATGAGCTACGCACTCAGATACTTCTATTCGAACGCTTTTCGGAGCACAATGAATTGAGCAATAGAGCCGCGAAGAATTCGATTCTATTCCGTTCGGCGTGAGTCGGACTTACTCGTACACTTATTCACGTTTCCCTGCACAGATCCGGCTCGAAGGACCGAAAAATGTTTCGTGTAGAGCGGGATCCTGGCGGGGTGAGGGGAAAGGGAACTGAGACGTACGGGTTTCGTTGAAAAAAAGGTTCGAACAGGCTTCACCACCACTTTTTCTCCCTGGTGTTAGCCACGGGCAAGTATATTTTCTCGTCGAACACGAACGAGTATCAATCCACGCTGGATCGAACTACAGTTTCACTAAAATCACTACGAATTCCGGAATCTTGAATAGCGAATTTTAACGAACGATGCACAGAGCTGGTCAAGCACGAGAAGTCACGATTGCGATAATGGCATCGACAAGCCAGATTCTCAGCGAGCGAGCTTTTTCCCCCGTATCGAAGCTTTCTCCTTCGTCCCTTGTCGTCCTGACTCGTGGGTCCTGTTAGGAGCTTCGTGATTGGCGCGGAGCCGCAAGGGGGGTCGCGATACGAGCCGAGTGGAACGGATCCGAGAGCAGCATACGGCCCCTCGCGCTCCGAGGCCGATAACGAAACAGTAGCCATAAATCAAATATGTAACTGATTCTCTTGAATATTGATATACAAAAGCTTTCGGCATTGCTGATGCCGAATCCAATGTCAGAATATAATAAAATGAATTTAAAAAAATTTTAAAACTCCCGGCTGGAGTAAAAATCGAACACAAAAAAAATTAGAACGAAAAAAAGTAATCCGATAGAAAGCATGAATAAAATTCATGAATCTAAAAAGAATACAACAAATTAATAAATTTAAAATGGACAAAACAAATTAGAGAAATTAAAAGAATAATATAAATGAATAAATTCAAAAAGGATGAAATAATTCAAGAAGACACCTTAGTTTATTCATAGTTTAAATATTGATCGTTAGTTTGTATAAGTTAAATTTTTTGAATCGTAGTAATTTCCACATTGCCCTTAATTCAGTCGGAAGACGTCATTCATTAAACATAAGTCGGGGGACGTTTTTTTTCGTATCGTCGAACATCTAAATCCAGATCGTCAAACATCTATATCCTATATCATATTTATGATTAATGAATGACGTCTCCCGACTGAATTGAGGGCAGTGAGGAAATTACCACGATTAAAAAAATTGAACTTATACAAACGAACGATCATAATTCAAAGTATGAATAAACTAAGGCGACTTCTTGAATGATTTCATCCTTTTTGAATTGATTTATTTATTTCATTCTTTTTATTTCACTAATTTGTTTTGTCCATTTTTAATTTATTAATTTGTTGTATTTTTTTTAGATTCATGAATTTTATTCATGCTTTCTATCGGATTACTTTTTTTCGTTCTAGTTTTTTTTGTGTTCGATTTTTACTCCAGCCGGGAATTTAAAAAATTTTTTAAATTTATTTTATTTCATACTTTTTAAAGATAATTCGATATAATTCTCTCCACGTCCGCCAATGATTGGAATCATTTGGTTGAAACCAGACGTCCACGTCACAAAACAGTTTTCCTACTACTGTCATAACGTACTATTGTTTATCGATTCAATATCGTAAAACGTGACCACTGTATGGAAATTTGATATGACAAGACTTTGAAAGTATCGGCTAGCTGCGGCACATGCTGGTCGTCCTTGGGCGCAGTTGAGTACAGTCTCAGCGAAATGTCAGCGCATCATGTGATTGTTCAGCGCGGCTCCATGTAGCCATGACAAGTTGTCAGCCCATCGTGGAGTCTTGAGGGCGGCTCAATAGAGCCTTAACCAAATTTCAGTGCATTATGGAGACTTCAAGCGCGGCTCTATGTAGCCTAGACCAAATGTCTGCGCATTGTACAGTTTTCAAGCGCGGCTCGACGTAGACTCGACCAGATATCAGCGCATTCCACTGGTCCTTCCCAGTCATTATAAGTTTTGAATATGTCTTACGCGAGTAAACGTTGAACGAATGCTGCTTCGACGAGTGAACGTTGAATGAATGCTGCTTCGACGAGTGAACGTTGAATTAATGCTGCTTCGACGAGTGAACGTTGAATGAATGCTGCTTTGAAAAGGACCTGACGCATATAGGATAAACAATGAAAACAAATATACATATTGTGCATTCTGACAAATCGCTTTGTCTAAAGTTTTGTCGGTTGGAGGATAAAGTAAAAAATTGAATCCGACAATAATTTTTTTCTCTCGAATTGCCAATCCCACCGAGGTAAACAATATCACTGAGCATAACCACATCGTCCAGCTGAACATCCATATTCACGGTTTTCACAATCCTGATAACATTATCATAAGTTGAATAAAAAAGAATGCACTCATTAAACGATATAATAAAACAATATCACCGGGCATAACCACGTCATCCGACCTAACCTCCACATTCATATACATCTTAATATCACGCCCGAATACAAGTATCAAGAATTATTAATTCGACGTGCTTGATAAAATCGTCAGTAGATTAATCCTGCTAACAAACTAATTATTGAACTTATTATTATTATTGAACTATTGAATTAAATGGAAAATGCACTCTTTAAAAAAATATCGTTCATACGTAGAATTAATTAATAAAAAATTTTCACTCTGAATCACTCGAGAAAAAAAAAAATTTCTGTTGAAAGTTCTGTTTCGAGGTTAAAACGATCGACCAATAGCGCTGTCTTTCTCGCACTTGGCAATATCGTCCATAGCCTTGATGCAAAGCACACGGATTCGTTCCACTACACTTACACACGGGCTGTCACAGCAGGCGATGCCGTGAAGTCTGCGATTCATGCAGTCGAACCCATCAAAATTGCGATATGAGAAAAACGTTCGAAAACGTTCAAATTTCTTTATTTAATATCTCCGTGAGTTGAGATCTGATCATAAATATTATGGAAGCTAAACCCTCTCCGTGACTTCCGACACCGATGTACATCAATTCGTAAGAAGAAAATCAGCCGGTTGGCCGGTAGAGCATTTCCAACTTAACGCCAATTCACGTTGGTCACGACGAAACACATAACTCCCGTTTTCAGCCGGGAGTTAAAAATGCATATTGGTGGATTTAAAATGGTTACCGAAAACATCAAAAATGTTTAGATCCTCACGAAAATTGGTAAACGAGAGTTTTTCGGGTTACTGATTCCGACATTGAAAACAAAAAATATATTCAGTTCGAAAAACATGGCCACACTATTTTGGATCCACCATTTTGAATTTGAAATTTTTGTTCGCATACGACCTCAGGCCTACACGTAGCACGGTGAACGCGTCGACAGAAGTAACGCCCCACTTGGTGATATATACATACGTTGAGGAAAAAACTTCGACCACAATCGACGATCTTGATTAGGATTTTGAAAACAAAAACGATTGAAAAAGGTAGAATAACTATGAAAGAGAAGAAAGAAGATTAAAATGACAAAGAAATAAAAACAAAAAAAATGGCAACGGGAACGATTCAAAAAACGAAACGAACAGTGGAAAAAATAATAAAAACGAAAAAAAATTACAAAGAAGGAAAAACGAACAATCTTGAAAGATTTAAAAAATTTTAAATACAAAAAAGCAAAAAAAATACAAAAAACGTATCGATGGCATACCACGTCCTCGAAAACGGAACAAAAAATACAAAAAACCAAAAAATTTAAAATTCTAAAATACAAAAAAAAACAAAAGAAAATACAAGATACAAAAAAATACAAAAAATGGATCGATGCCTTACCACGTCCTCGTTGTTTGGTCAGGGCAGTGTGGAGCGTAAGGGAATTTGAATCAGTAAAAGAATTCGAGAAACATGTAAGATTTCTAAAAATTATTTAAATGCTAACGACAAAGACTGTTTACTGTAATATAGAAAAATACTAGAATAGTCGATTCTAACTTTCGTTGAGCCCAGAACTCATATGGAAACCTGACCTTCAATCTTGGCATGGATTCAGACTTATACATAATTGTTAATAATTATTCATTCAAAGCAAGCAAGATGAAATCTTCGTTATAAGGAATAAATCCACGCAGGGAGCGTGAATCTGTCGATTTTAACTTTTATCAAGCCCAGAACTTATAAAAAAAGGCCAGCATCTCACCGAAATATGGTTTTCGAACTGTTAACTAATTGTTAATAATTAATTCGCTGGGGCTGGTGGAATGCACTCTTCGACATATCGTTCAGCAAGCTCATATTTACCGTTTCCAACTCTCAACGCGGTTTGAACTGTAAAAAGAAGACCATCTTCTCACCTGTATATGGATTTCGGAGCAATAAATTATTATTAGTAACTATTTAGACAGGGCTAGCAAAAAGAACTGTTTACTATATCCTGCGGGAAGTGCATATCTGTCGATTCAAATCCTTAAAAAGCTCAGAACTTGTAAAAAAAATGTCACCATCTCACCTATATAAGAATTTCGGAGCAATAAATTATTATTAAGTTATTATAATTTATTTATTTATTTAGACGGGGCTAGCAAAAAGAACTCTTTGCTATATCCTGCGCGAAGTGCATATCTATCAATTCCAACCACAATTGAGCCTAGATCTCATTTCAAACTATCATGATCTCACAAGGGGAGGGCCAAACATGTTAATAACGGATTTAGATAGGTCTCAGGTATATTGAAGGGGGACCCTTCCTGAGTACTCGGCTCACAGCTTTTGCTTCACTGGGCCTTAGTTTCGGAAAAAAATGTTTGGAAACCCCTTTTCGCAATACATGTACCTCCGACTTTCGTCACTCGGCACGAAAGCGGGCGTAGCTCAGCGGACAAGGCTGGGAACTGGCACCCGCCCCAACCCGCTGAGTAGCCGAGCGGGTAGCGAGCAATACTGGGACTTGGTGTTCGGCTCTCGTACGGTCTACACATATCACCGCGAACAAAATTCAGTAACGGCCTCCATATCTCGGCCCAGTGCGTAGCTCATCCTTTTTATCGCATGAAGCGACTCCACCCCGTGCAACCGTCATCCTACTATGGAATGATCCGTGAGTTTTTGTATAAAAGTGCCATAACACCGCTTTCGCATAAACAGTTTCCGTCGAACTCAACCCGCATATGCGGGCTTGCCCACAAGTTCTTGCAAACCGTGATCAATTAAAGTGCCAGTGACATTTTGAATCCCACATCAAAACGCCAACTGCTTCCGGATCATTACAAGGAAGACAAGAGCCTTGCAGCTTCCCATCGCGATAAACCCAACTTTAAAATCCCACGTTTAAGCACCCACAAAATGGACGAAATGTATAAACAGGCGCGTCGTGAGTTCAAAAACTCAAACGCAACCGCCAGCAAGATCGCGCCGAACCTCGCGGCTGCGCGCAAGAAGCACGCGCAACCAACCGCCGACCCAACGAGCAAAGATCTGAATCATCCACCGATTCAAACGACATGGCCACCGACACATGGACGCGGCCAAAGAAAATAAACGAAAACCGACAATCGGTGAGTAACGAAAATAATCTATCTAGTCCGAACACCAGCGAAAACCAATTTGACGTGTTGTCTGACGACAACGAAATCGAACTCAACGAGAACGATCCCGAAGCGTCTATACCAAACGACACCAGCCGACCACCGGGAAGAAAAAACACGAAACCACCGCCGATATTCACAACAAACGCCAGCATCAACGGTATAATTAAACGCATCTCCGATGCAAAAATGACCAAACAATACTTCACGGTTAATGCATTGGCGCAAAACAACACAAAAATATACGCATCAGATATGGAAAACTATAATAAAATTATCGACACGCTAAAAAGCAATAACATCCATTTTGACACCTTCACCCCCCGCGAACTAAAAGCAAAATGAATCATACTTAAAGGCATAAGAGGCGCATTTACGGCAGACGAAAATACAGAAGAAATTGAAAGCCTTAACATCCAAGACGTACAAATTATCAACATAGCAACATTTTTCTACAATAAAAAACATCCCGAACAACACCACCATATAATCCAAATCACCAACAATAGCCTTGCAGCCAACCTATTTAAAAGTATCTCTGGCCTACCGAAGGGTCAAATGGAAACACCTCAAAAGACCTATGATCTACCAATGCCGTCAATACCAAGAAATAGGACATGCCAGTAGAAACTGCCCCCTGCAAGCCCGATGCATTCAATAAGCAGAAACACACGAGATCAGCAATTGTAAAATACCACGAGAAGCCAACCGCGCCGAGCTAAAATGCGCCAACTGCGGCCAAACAGGGTATCCAGCATCATACCAAGGCTGCTCATATATTAAATTCGTCATCAGTAAAAAAAAAGAAGCCTCTCAACTAAAATAATCCATGGTTGACAATAAGATGAAACACATCAGCAGAACCATCAACCCCAACATCTCGTTCGCTAAAGCAGCCAGATCATCACACCAACCGCTACCGTCCGCACCACAAACCATGCCGCAGACGTCCACTGCCAACCGCAACATCACCGACCATCGTACCCCCACTCATCCACCGGACTGGCTTCAAGACCTTCGTCGCGACATCGCTTCTGTAGTAACCGAACAATTTAAAACCTTAGCCGAACAAATCGCCACCAACACCGGTAAAATTGATTTCATTTTAAACAGCCTCTTCCACGAAAATGAGTAACACAATCATACCGATTACCAAATTCGACATAGCAGCAATAAATGTAAACTCCATCATAACTTACGCCCGCAGACTTTCGCAATTCCTAAAAATATATAATCACGACATAGTTCTAATTTCCGAAACCAAATTCAACCTCAGACACCGCATAACCATGCAATTTCACAACATCATAAGAACCGACCGCCCCAATGCGCTCCTCGGAGGCGGAACGGCTATAATTATTTGAAAAAATATTCCTTATGAAACAGTTTACCACGTTACTTCCAAACAAAACACCCTTTTATAATTTACAATAATAAAAATCCGAACCACTAGCGACAAAAAACTTTATATCATAAGCGCATACGCCATTGTTACGTCCCCGTAACGCCACCACACAGACGCCTGAAGGGCTGCAACCCTCCAAAAACGGGCGTAAGCGTATGGCCTTTCTCAAGGGGCCTACAAAGATACGAGGGAGGGGGTTCGTGGGCCTTCAGCTCGAAAAGATAAGATTCTTCCCACCCTTTGCATAAGACTGCGAAGTGGGAAACGGGAAATTTTAACCAATGAGATACAAAGAAAATTTGCCCTTTCCCACCCTTACCACTAGCTTCGTAGTTTAAAAGCGAAACGCGTCTTAGAAAATAAGAAGGTGGGAGACGGTGTTTTTAACCAATAATGAATGAGGAAAACTACCCTCTCCAACCTGGTTCAATATTTTGTGTGGACCCGAGCTTGTATAAAAGGGCCACACACGCGTCTTTTACACAGTAATAATTCAACCTCCGACGTCGCAACATCTCTTAAAATCATTTCGGGCCCAGTCCCAACTAATAAATATTTTCAAGTATAATTCAAAAAAAAAGGACTCTAACTTCTTCTAAGTTTCCTCTCAATTCTCTTTCCAGCTACCAAACTACCCCTTGTGAGTAACGCGTACCCACGCGGACTCACATCCTTCCAACTCCGAGAGTAACGCGTACCCACGCGGACTTTCATCTCCTAACCCGAAGGTAACTCGTACCCACGCGGACCTTCATAAAATCCAAATCCGAGAGTAACGCGTACCCACGCGGACTCTCATCCCAATTCACGGGAGTAACGCGTACCCACGCGGACTCCCATTCTTTTACTAATTAAATTAACACTAGTTTTAGATATAAAGGTAACGCGTACCCACGCGGACCTTTACTACACACACACTAACTCATACATACATTTTACGCTTTATTCTCAATAAATATCTCATATATATATATATATATATGGGTCATTCCGAACCAAACCGTGGGGTCATTTCCCTTGGGTCCGCCGATTGTTGCATAATTTTATTTTAGACTTCGTTCCGACTCGAAATAGACGCTAATTTTTTTTCAGAATTTTCGCACCACTCTTTAAGGTGAACGGCGCCGATTGTTGCATAAACTTGCATATAGTTATTTGCATAGAAAGAAATTATGTAATTTGCATCCGATTTTTTTTTAACTTTGTTCTGACTACAAACAGACCCTAATTTTTTTTCACAATTTTCCCATCACTCCTTAAGGTGATGCGCGCGCATCGAAGTTGCAAAGATAAAAGTAAGCCGACAAAACGGCTATTTTTAAAAATTTGATTTTTTTTCTACAAATGCTATGTTATAAAATAATAGTTTTTTTCTAATTTGGGAGTGGGACGCAGCTTGCTTGTATTTAAAAAAAAACTTTTTTTTTTTCAAATCTTTAAAATCGTAAAAATTTCTAATTATAAAAATCATTACACATTGTTGAGTAACAATATGGAAGGGAATGGGGTAATGGGGTAAATAATTGTTGTACAATGGCGTTAGTTTTAACGAAAGATAGCTGTGTTTATTTATTACTATAAATGAAAAATATGATGGCGATTGATGCCCGGCGGGTCGAGATATCGCGTCGATTAAACCTATATATATATATCTGCGGTTCCGGCTCACACCCGCGGGGGTCTGGCCGGTGAGCTCCGGAAGGTGGGGAGCGGACGCCGTCGAGGCGTGCAAGGTGGCCGTGGCCGCGTTGGTTTACGGGTGGGGATGTATTCGGGTGGCCGGTTCTCGGACCCCTCCGCGAGTCTGCGGGGAATATACGGCGATGGGGGGGAAACGAGTGCGATTGGGGAGACGGGCCGTAACGTCAAGACCTTCGCCCCTTCCTCCACCGCCTCCCACAAGGCGAGAAACTCCTCGTCAAAAGAACGGGGAGCTTCTGCCTCCGGGAGGGGATGGAGGTCGGGGAGAGGAGGGATGCCCGGCCCGACTGCCCGAGACGAGGGGGTGGTGTCTCCGGAGTTTTGAGAGGACCATACGGGTAGTACTCCACAAAAGGGTCGTGCTGGCCCCAGAACACGTGCGGGGTTGCGGGAGTCCGAGACCCGCCGGTCCACGAGAAATTCGGTGGAGTATCCTCTGGAGCGCGCCACCCGCCGGAGCCTTCGCCGGTGATAAGCGGTGTCGTGCTTTGGCATCTGTAACAAAAACTAGGAGTAGGAACCACTTCGCAGCGGGGGGTGCGGGGAGGAATCCACTTCGCAGCGGCAGGGACGGAGTGGAATCCACTTTGCAGCGGTAGGTTGGGAGAAAGGAGTCACTTCACAGCGGTGGGTAGGGCGAAGGAGCCACTTCACAGCGGTAGGTAGGGAGAAGGTCTGGCCATCCGCTTCATCAGCGGAGGAAGACTGGCCTCGAGTCAGCTCGCGCTCGGCCTTATATACCCCCGAGAGCCATGCGGCGGCTCGGAAAGCGGCGAAGCAGCCAGGTTCGGGCCTAGCAACCTGTGGGGCCCCGGACGATAGAAAGGAATAATTTTCGGTAACCGCCCCTGTCGGATTATTCCCGCGGCTAGGCGTACCTCGAATACTACTTTACTGCCGGGCGATACGCGTAAGTGTCGGTACCCTTATTCTTTATGCGATTATTCACGGGTTCGATAAGGGTTTAGTAATTAACATTTGTTTGTTAGCGTTTTGTTTCCGAGAATAATTTCGTTCGGGAAAAAGCAAAATCTTGGAGTGTGCTGGTTGCACAACAACATGTGAAAAAAAAAATCAAAAATATAACGTATCGTGAAAAATGTTGATATTTTGCATATTTCGTATCTCGATTTTTCACTTTGCTGTGCTCAGAGACGGTCACGTGCTCTCCCCTAACGAAATATGAAAAATATCAACATTTTTCGAGATATGTTTTATTTTTGTTTTTTTTTTTCACACTTGTAATGATTTTTATAATTAGAAATTTTTACGATTTTAAAGATTTGAAAAACAAAGAAAGTATTTTTTTAAATACAAGCAAGCTGCGTCCCACTCCCAAATTAGAAAAAAAACTATTCTTTTATAACATAGCATTTGTAGAAAAAAAATCAAATTTTTAAACATGGCCGTTTTGTCGGTTTACTCTTATCTTTGCAACTTCGATGCGCGCGCATCACCTTAAGGAGTGATGGGAAAATTGTGGAAAAAATTAGGGTCTGTTTGTTGTCAGAACAAAGTTTTAAAAAAATCGTATGCAAATTATATAATTTCTTTCTATGCAAATAACTATATGCAAGTTTATGCAACAATCGGCGCCCATCACCTTAAAGAGTGGTGCAAAAATTCTGAAAAAAAATTAGGGTCTATTTTGAGTCGGAACAAAGTCAAAAAGAAAATTATGCAACAATCGGCGGACCCGAGGGAAATGACCCCACGATTTGGTTTGGAATGCCCCATATATAAAAATAACACTTTCTTTCTTAATCAAATCGTCAGCCCGTATCCCTGACCAATTAGCATTTGCTAAGGTCGAAAACAGGGCAATTCCAATATATTGTTACGCCGGAAGTAACACCACCAATAGCACTAGGCGACACTTTGTTAATGAGCTCGAAGGTCTCTTCGACAAATTAAAGCTCGACTCGCAGAACGCCCATTACATCCGGGCTGGCGATCTAAATGCTAGTCGTACCGCCTGAAGTGACCATAACAATAATCAACGTGGCCGCTACATGGATCAATAGCAATTAGCGTCAGAACAAAAATGTAAACTCAACATCATCACCCCGTCATCACCTACCTTCAAACGATCAAATTCATATCTGCCTGCGATATCTGCCTTGCCGACGCAAGATTGAACACCATCAACACCATTCGCAACAAATCACATACCTTACCCTACGATAGCGATCACTGTGAAATATCAATTTCATTCTGTCTTGATGCTATCTCATACATACCCTCAGCTGACACATAGCACAAATTAAACTACAAAGGTACGAACTGGAACGTTTTTTCAAACACCATCACCAACAACTTCCACCTTCGTATTCCTACCGACAGAAAGCTCTCAAGCCCTGAAATCGATAATTACCTAAAAGCAATCAACACCATTATACATAACACAATCCATTCAACAGTCCCTAAAATCATCGTCCAGGACAACCTCCTTGAGTACGTGAACAAAAAAATCACCAAACTACAAACCGCAAAAAAAAACCTAGTTTCCATACTCCACAGACAACACCAGACCGACCCACACGCAAGAGCTCGCATCATCGTGACGGCTGAAATATTACTAAAACGGGTAAAAAAAATACATCACGAACTAAAACAAAACACGGAAAAATACTGGATCACACAAATACAAAAAATCGACCACCGAAGAACTGAAGCATTTTTCCCCAACATTAACAGACTTTTCAGGCCCAAACAATCAACAAAAATCGATTCCATACAAATAAACCAAACAAACATAACATTACTCACACGAAGCAATTGCAACCTAACTAACGCACAACATACCGACGAGCATTACACATTCTGTACACCACAAGACATCCTTAACATCATCGGAGCCTACTACGAGGCTATAAATTCCCCCAGATACACAAACACGGGTTCGAGATTAAAAAACATCGTAGATAGAATAGCTGACCAAATAAAAAATGAACAGCTCAACCGCCAACAAAACAATGAATGCTACACATAATTTACAGCTATTAACAAATCTGATTCACCCCACCCAGAACTACAAAACATGCTATGCAACTTGTCAACAATTAAAAAAATATTCGCTAACCTACCAAATGAAACATCTTCCGGAATCGATGAAATCCCGCCTATCATTCTTAAACACATGCCGCCCCATATCATAACAACATACTTAATACTCTTTAACAACGCCATAAACAATAGTTATTTTCCCACTGCTTGGAAAAAGGCTGAAGTACTACCTATAATTTAAAAAAATAAAGATCCGTTAGACCCCGCTAGCTACCGACCCATTAGCCTCACCCCTAGCATTAGCAAAGTCTTCGAATCGCTCATCAATACTCAAATCTCACTTTTCCGTAACGAAAATAATATCATACCAAACGAGCAATTTGGATTCAAACAGTATCACTTGACAGTACACGCCTGCCATAAGCTGCTCTACGATATTAATACCCAAGTTTTTAACAGCAACTTAGTGGGAGCCGCCCACCTCGATCTTGAAAAAGCCTTGGGTTCGGTCTGGCCTAATGGCCTGCTTTATAGACTGAAAAAAAGGCTTTTCAACCTGGTTAATACACCTCATCTGGACATGATAGCAAACAAAACATTCGTCACATTGGACGGGGATAACATTCATCAGAAATGTTCAAAATCACCGAAGGATTGCAGCAAGGAACCGGGAACTCCCCCATATTATTTAACATCTACCTATGCGAGATACTGCGACTCTTCGATATTAACGGCACAAGCAAAACCGCGGCCATCGCCTTTGCTGATGACCTAATTGTATACGCTCACGGAAATCGAACTGCTACGATACAAACCGAACTAGAAGACACCGCCAATAAAATAAATAAATACCTTCTAGCCTGGAATCTCCGACTAAACCCGCAAAAATGCGAATCCATACTTTTCCGTAAATGCCTAGGAGCGTTATCCTGGAAACACGAAAAAGGCAGCAAAAACTTTCAAATCAAACTCACTAAACCAGGAACCGATATACTAAAAACAATCCCCCATAAAAAGAATGTTAAATATCTTGGAGTCCATATCGATCAACTTTTAGAGGTAACATACACATCGAGACCCAGCTAGCCAAAGCCCGCGCCGCCTTTCAAGCCAATTGCCACATTTTCCACAACAATCACCTAACCAGCCGTACAAAAAGCAATCCTTTATCTGCTTTTAATCAGGCCTATTATAACTTATGCAGCACCTATTTGGTGGAATTCAAATCACACCACCATCGAAAAATCTATATATATAAAACTGTTCCGTGACTGACTGACTGACTGACTGACTGACTGACTGACTGACAGACAACGCACCGCCTAAACCACTGAAGATAGGAAAATGAAATTTGGAATATAGGTTCCTTGGAGGGTGTAGAGGTCCACTAAGAAAGGAATGGGGTGTGGGCGTTTGTAACCATTGTTACTGTATCTCTGGAACGGCAATAGATAGAGAGTTGAAATTTGCCGTGGAGGTTCGGCTCATACAGTAGATGCTCACTGAAGAAGGATTTTTTAAAAATCAACCCCTAAGGGGGCCGAATGGGGTGTGGGCGTTTGGAACCATTGTTACTGTATCTCTGGAACGGCAATAGATAGAGAGTTGAAATTTGCCATGGAGGTTCGGCTCATACAGTAGGTGCTCACTGAAGAAGGATTTTTTAAAAATCAACCCCTAAGGGGGTGGATTGGGGTGTGGGCGTTTGTAACCATTGTTACTGTCTCTCGGGAACGGCAATAGATAGAGAGTCGAAATTTTGCATGGAGGTTCGGCTCATACAGTAGGTGCTCACTGAAGAAGGATTTTCCAAAAATCAACCCCTAAGGGGGTACAATAGAGTGTGGGCGTTCGTAACCGTTGTTACTGTATCTCTCGAACGGCAATAGATAGATAGCTTGAATCTTACATGTAAGTTCGGGTTACACAATAGGTGCTTACTAAGAAAAGATTTTTCGAAAATAAAATCCTGAGGGAGTAAAATGGGGTTGTAAACGCTTGTTCGGAAAATTGTATTCTCAGCGTCTCCTCTCTGTGCGGATCTTCGTATACTGTCTCTGTCTTATGGTTTTCGTATTGTGGTTCGACGGGAATCGACGGAGGTGGGGGGCGAAGGGCGGGTTGGAGGGGCAACGGGAGGAGGGGGGTCGACGTATCGGTCGTCGGTTCAAAACCGAAATCTACGCGGACGAAGTCGCGGGTAAAAGCTAGTTCATGATATTTGAGCGCAAATGCCTCAGGGCGGGCCTAAAAATATACAGGTCTCACCACTCGAAGAACCAATACTTTGTATCTAATAAAATTTTATACTCACGCGCAAAAATACCCCGCATGGACTATTACATCATAAATCTAACCCGAACCTATTTCGGCAACCTCTATAAAACCAACAACAGAATAATCGATAGTATCTCAAATCAAAACGAAGCTCACTCCATAAGACAAATTGACAAAGGCTACCTACCTTACCCTACGCCACAAGCCTTCACCTATTGGGTCATTCCATCCCATTTCAACCAGCAGTTGACCCTCGACCTCGCCGATTTCGTTCAAAGTTGAGCAGTTTGTTGGTATTTACGGAGAATGAAACTGATGTCGAGCATTTTTCGATATTTTAATTTTTGGTGAAGATACGGCATTTTGAAAAAACTGCAGATTTTCGTGCAATAGAAACTTTGAAAGCACATAACTCAGCCCCTAATGGAGATAAATTGTCGAACAAGGAGTCATTCTTTTCTCAATTAAATACAAAATTTTATTCTTAAATAAAAAATCAAATTTGCGATCTTTTTGACGATTTTTGAAAACTTTGAAAATGTCAAATTTGAAAATTCCGAATTTGGTATATAGCGATTCGACTCAATTTTTTTCTAAAATACCTCGATACCAGTACTAGGCATCTGCAAATTATGGTCGAGGTGTTTTTTAAAATACGGGAGAAAAAAAATCCCGCGTAATTGTAAACATTTTCAGACAAACCAGCCCGGGTCTGCAGCGTGTCAGTCGGTAGTTTATCTGCCGGTCCAATGCTCACTCCTTGAATCCCACTGACAATGCGTTCCAATTGTTAAAGGAAAATCATTTGACTTTACATGAGTTTCCAAAACTAACGAAAGAATCTTTATCATTGGACATTTTTTTCTTTTGATTACCATGCCGCGACAACATTTGTCTCTTCTTGATGCTACTCGCCTCGTTACTTTTCTTGAAGCGGGTTATAATCAAATCGCAGTTGCGGCTATGATGGGCGTAAGCCAATCGGTTGTTAGTCGTACTTATGCCCGATTCCGAGAAACTGGTGACTTTAGGCGACGTTCAGGGCAACGTCCAAGACGAATTACTACTCAGCGGGATGACCGGGCCATAGTTCGACAGGCTCGTCTAGAGCCTACCGTGCATGCCCGTACTATTGCTCATCGTTTTCATAATAATCGTCAACAATTCCCTCCGCAACCCGTTTCGGTCGAAACGGTTTGGAATAGTTTCAGAGAGCAAGGATTACGAGCTCAACGTCCAAACCGCGTTCCTGTGCTCGGAGCCCGACATCTTGCTGCCCGATTAACCTACGCACAGAACCACCGCAATTGGGGTAGGAGACAGTGGAAGGGTGTTTTGTTCACTGACGAATCCCGATTTTGCCTGTATGGCAGTGACAGACGTTCTCACGTTTGGCGTCGAACCGGGGAACGTGATTGGAGTAATAACACTCGGCCAATTGCGGCTTTTAAGGGTGGGTCGGTCATGGTATGGGCAGGCGTATCGATGAATACGAAAACCTCATTGGTAATTGTTCCAGGAACATTGACTGCAGAAAGATACGTGAACGAAATCCTGCAACAACACGTTCTACCCATGCGTCAAAGAATAGGTAATCACTTTATTCTTATGCATGATAATGCTCGTCCTCATACGGCAATGCGGACAAAGAATTTTCTTGCTGAGGATAATGTGACTACTCTTAACCACCCACCCATGAGTCCCGATCTAAACCCAATCGAACATGTCTGGGCCATGGTTAGGCGTCGACTGCGACGAGATTATCCGTAACTTCAGAATCTCCAACAATTGGCCCAGGCGCTTCCCCGAGTTTGGCGAGGGATCTCGCAACGAGATATCCGGCGGTGCATCGATATGCGAAAGCGTTTGGGATTAATGATTTCTAATGGAGGCGGTAATACGCGGTTTTTAATGGTGACTCGCAGTCGCACCCCCGAAAACTAATGCAATTCAAGGAATGAGTTTGGAGTCGAAAAATACTGCGGAACTGACGAGCCGTAGGGTCTCATTTCCTTAAAAAAATCTCTCTCTCTCTCTCTCACACACCGACACGCAGTCAAAAATATGCAACTTGAGGAAAGTGGAATAGACGTTTCTCTGAAATACACGTTACACGTCCGCGTTCTCTCGATGCCGTTTTTAGGGTTCCGTACAAATCGAGGAACCTTCATGGTTTTGCCAAGTCCGTCCGTCTGACCCATCGTCCTTCCGTCTGTCTAATCGTCCGTCCGTCCGTCCGTTTGACGGTCAGTCCGTCTAACTGTCCGTCCGTCCGTCGCATCCCCGAAAACACTCAATTTCACGCCCGAATACAAGTATCAAGAATTATTAATTCGACGTGCTTGATAAAATCGTCAGTAGATCAATCCTGCTAACTAACTAATTATTGAACGTTAAATGGAAAATGCACTCTTTAAAAAAAAATCGTTCATACGTGAAATCAATTCATAAGAAATGTTCACTCTGAATCACTCGAGAAAAAAAAAAAATTTCCGTTGAAAGTTCTGTTTCGAGGTTAAAACGATCGACCAATAGCTGTCTTTCTCGCACTCAGCGATATCGTCCAGAGCCTTGATGCAAAGCACACGGATACGTTCCACTACACTTACACACGCGCTGTCACAGCAGATGATGCCGTGAAATCTGCGATTCATGCAGTCGAACCCATCAAAATTGCGATTTGAGAAAAACGTTCGAAAACGTTCAAATTTCTACATTTAATATCTCCGCGAGTTGAGATCTGATCATGAATATTATGGAAGCTAAACCCTCTCTGTGACTTCCGACACCGATGTACATCAATTTGTGAGAAGAAAATCAGCCGTTTGGCCGGTAAAGCATTTCCAACAAAACGCCAATTCACGTTGGTCACGACGAAACACATAACTCCCGTTTTCAGCCGGGAGTTAAAAAAAAATTATGAGGAAGCAATGTGCAAGGTTCGACTTTGCACCCTTGTTCTTATATAAAATCGGTTCGTAAATAGATCGAGTCCAGAATAAATATATGGTGAATTCCATGTCAAATTAAAAAAATTGAAAGTCACATCAAATTAAAACGCCTCGATGAATTTTGACCAAATGGAATACGAAACATCTTTCGATGATAGTGCGACTTTGTACGGGATTTTGATTAGATATCTCAAAAATTGTGAAAGCTAGAGCGCACGCGTCGATTTTCAAAAAATTTCAACGACATAGAATATGAATAGTTGGATGGATTTTGCCCAAATTCAATACGAAACATCTTTCGATAATAGTGCAAGTTTAGACCAAATTTTAGCGAAATATCTCGAAAATTGTGTAAGCTAGAGCGTTGATTTTTAAAAAACTTCGAAATGACATGAAATATAAATGGCTCCATGGATTTTCCCCTAATTCAATCCGAAACGTCTCTCGATGATAGTGCAGATCGTACCAAATTTTAATCCGATATCAAGAAAATTGTAACAGCTAGAGTGGGCACACCATTTTTTTACACCTTTTAAAATTTCTTAAAACAAAAACACTGCATGGAACTTCTTTTAATTCAGTAACGAGCATCACCGTGTAGTCGTTCAACATTATACTGAATTTGAGCTCGATATCTCTAGAATTGTGGAAACTAGAGACCAAAAAAAAATTTTTGAATTTTTTTAAAATCGCGGAAAAACACAAAGACTGCATAGATTTTTCTAAAAATTAAATCATGCTATGCGCCGTGAACCCTCTACATGTGTGACAAATTTCAGCTTGATATCTCGATCCGTTCTCAAGTTATGAACGCTCAACCAAGGTTACATACACACACACCCACACACACACACACACACACACACACACACACACACACACACGCACGCACGCACGCACGCACGCACGCACGCACGCACGCACGCACGCACGCACGCACGCACGCACGCACGCACGCACGCACGCACGCACGCACGCACGCACGCACGCACGCACGCACGCGCGCACGCACGCACGCGCGCACGCACGCACGCACGCACGCACGCACGCACGCACGCACGCACGCACGCACGCACGCACGCACGCACGCACGCACGCACGCACGCACGCACGCACGCACGCACGCACGCACGCACGCACGCACGCACGCACGCACGCACGCACGCACGCACGCACGCACGCACTCACGCACGCACGCACGCACGCACGCACGCACGCACGCACGCACGCTCGCACGCACGCACGCACGCACGCACGCACGCACGCACGCACGCACGCACACACACACACACACACACACACACACACACACACACACACACACACACACACACACACACACACACACACACACACACACACACACACACACACACACACACACACACACACACACACACACACACACACACACACACACACACACACACACACACACACACACACACACACACACACACACACACACACACACACACACACACACACACACACACACACACACACACACACACACACACACACACACACACACACACACACGCACGCACACACACACACACACGCACACACACACACACACACGCACACACACACACACACACACACACTCTCACACACACACACACACACACACACACACACACACACACACACACACACACACACACACACCCACACACACACACACCCACACACACACACACACACACACACACACACACACACACACACACACACACACACAC
>CAXAQZ010000983.1:0-40083 GCA_963971145.1 Sussaba pulchella | reverse complement strand
ACACACACACACACACACACACACACACACACACACACACACACACACACACACACACACACACACACACACACACACACACACACACACACACACACACACACACACACACACACACACACACACACACACACACACACACACACACACACACACACACACACACACACACACACACACACACACACACACACACACACACACACACACACACACACACACACACACACACACACACACACACACACACACACACACACACACACACACACACACACACACACACACACACACACACACACACACACACACACACACACACACACACACACACACACACACACACACACACACACACACACACACACACACACACACACACACACACACACACACACACACACACACACACACACACACACACACACACACACACACACACACACACACACACACACACACACACACACACACACACACACACACACACACACACACACACACACACACACACACACAAACACACACACACACACACACACACACACACACACACACACACACACATACATACATACATACACATACATACATACATCCGGACATTTTTTCTAAATGTGATTTTTAGATGTTTTGGGACATTCTGAACACGTTTTCATGAACATCTCGAAAAAAAATTTTTTCACGCAAACAAAGCTTCCTCTATGAGGAAGCCAAATTAGTTCTCGATTTTTAAAACATTTCGTAAAAATAAGAAAAGTAAATATTTTTTTATAACCACCATTTTTGTTGGGAGAAAGATCGTATTGACTGACAATGAAAATGTTATCCTCAAAAAATGATTGAAAGATAATTCTTGATAAAAAAAATTTTCTCGAAAAAATTAATAGAAAAAGTTGAACTTTTTTTTTTCATTACGCAACAATTTTCGTCGAAAACGTATGGATTATTAACGAAAAAGAAGTTTCAACCTCGAACAATGAATAAAAAATTTAAAAAATGATCCGCCTATTGACTTTTAACGAAAGCGCTAACTTTAATCATTCGGGTCACAATGAAAAAAAAATCACAGCCATTCGCGCTCTTAAAGCTTATTCAAGGATACTTTAAAGTTCAAGAAAAACTGAATTTATCTTTAGCCTTTCGATTATTTGCAAAATAATCCCAAGTCAAGTGAATAGTCGTAAAAATGCAGTTTTTCACGTGTTTTTAAATCAGGTTTCTCGTAACCAAACGAATTTTTTCATCGAATGACAATCAAATCGTCTCATAGCGAAGAATTGGGAGTCTCGACAACCATCCTTGGATTCTCTGTACGATCATTGGTACCTGAGTTATGAGTCATCAAAGTGAAAAAAGTCTTTTTTGCTTTGACGACTCGTAACTCAACAAAAAATCATCGCCCAGATCGCTTCGACCACGCAAATAGGAGAGGAAGAAATGAAATTAGAAGAGCATCTGAACGGATCCGTTCCGACAAAGCCCCTTAAGCCCATGGACTTCTTGGAAGAAGAGTAAAAATCGAAAAAAAAAATTTCACCTCACGCCTTAAATGGCTCCTCTGAAATGGCGAATGGTATTAATATAAAATCTCAAAACTTTAAACATATAGCTTTAATTTGCTCCCTTGATCATTGCTTTATGACTATTTTTCGCTGAGTTACAGCTTTCTGAAAAACACCAAAAAATTCGCGATATTTTTCCTATCCTTTAATGGGAGCACGTCTAAACACCTTGCGTCAAAAAACCCCGTCAAAATATCCTGGTTCAAAAAACTTCTTCAAAAACCACTTCTGCCAAAATAGACTCTTTTCATGTACAACCTATGCTATAAGGACTCGTGCACAAAACTTTTTTCCAAATACAACTCTGCCTGAACAACCTAGTTTGGAAAACTTTTGTAGGAGTCTGTACCTTTCAAAATAATATTAAAATGTCATTATCCGTTTTGATTTGGCTCGGGCTCAGTCTAGTATAGATAATCGGTCTTGCATTGTTACTGGGTTTTGCGCTTTACTTATTTTAATGGTATTGAGCGGAGAGGGAAATGACACTATTCCTGATTTTTCATCAGTTCAACTTATCAGTTCACGGGGGCTAGTAGCGGGAGAATACTGACGATAAATTATGGCTCTCGAATCTGTGTTGGGTCAAAAGAATACACCGTTGTTATCTTTGCACGTTTTTCTCTATATTCTCAATCCTCACAGTCTTTTGTTGAGGTATGTTAGCGTTGTGTCAACTATGTGAGGTATAAGTGTTTTGGCAGAGCACACACGTCATCGACAAGGCCTGATGGTACGTATAAATATGGTATTTATGGGTGTTGAGGCTCCGTTTTAATTACATCCATCAGGTTCGTCTTTACTCCATGTATATTTCCAGTTCTTTTGTGGAAAATTGGATTTCATTGGATTCTTCCGATTATTAGCGTTCATGTTGATAAGTTATTTTGGCAAGAAACTGAACGGGTTTTTATTTAGCGGAGTTTTTTCGGGAAGGGGTTTTTTTGGGCGGAGTTTTTTTTAACGGGGTTTTTTGGGCGGCGTTTTTTTCAAACGGGGTTTTTTTGGGCGGGGTTTTTTTGACGGGGTTTTTTTGTCGCAAGGCGTTTTGACTAGGTTTTTAAGACATGTACCCTCTTTTCTTGTTTGTTCTAGTGTAATTAAAATGACGCTTCTTCGATCAAATCGTCAGCCCGTATCTCCGATCAATGAGCATTTGCTAAGGCCAAAAACAGGGCACAACCGAATGTTACTCTGGACGTATCACCAGCAAAATCAACTCCAGCTACTTCGAATACGGCTCTATTGTCCACCGTATTAATAGGCAAAGGGGCTAGACCTGCTTTTATTTTCTTGGAATCAAGTTTCTTGCACACAGTACATTCCGAGACAACAGATAGTATAATTTTTCGCACGCATGAAATCCAAAGCTTTTCTCTCAAACCCTTTAAAATCCTAAAGCAGCTTCGTTGAGTGATTCGTTGTTTCATCACCTCCTGTAGGAGCAGCGTTGTTCAAATTAGAGCGCTGCCACGTCCGCAGAATCTCCTCAGGAAGTAATCATTCAACCAATGGATGAAGTATTGTTGGACAGTTATCTGCAGTCACACAAAGTGATTCCAGGGCTCGAATATGTTGAGACCGGTGCTTATTTTATCAATTTATATTTGTCGAATAAACACCACACCCGGCGCGGCCTGGGTCAAGGGCTGCCGGGGCTCTGAGGAATATATTATTTTATACTGTGACGTGGCGGTCACAATTTTCCCCCAGCTCGGCTCGAAGCCCGCCACTCACCACGCCGAGACGGATACTGTAGCACCGTAGCTACGATTTATTTACCGGGTATACTAAGGCGCCACTATTAGTTACTTCATCATTATCAATTTTCCCTTACCCAACCGAACGTTCCTCATACCCCTAAACCCGAATTTACACTCGTCATCGATAACCGAACCATCCAGAGCAACGACATCGTAACCCGTCTCCATGGCAACGCATCACCGCAGCGACTCAACACACATCAGCCGAACAGCTGACATAATCGTCGCGCAATGGGGCCCACAGATTATCGATTACCGCACGCGAGGCGCCACCCGACAGCTCGATAACTGTAATTATCGACGTATCGACCGGGGACTAGCGCCACTCAACCGCAGCAATCACCACGATTATCGATCGGGACTAGTGCAAGCTAGAGTCACTAGCCGCGCACCGGTGAGCCTACATGGGAACGAGTTTGGACAACCACGAGCCTCGGCCAATCAGAAGCCACTATTCCCACGATTTTCCCCAGTATTCCTCCAATCCCGCGACGGAATAGAACACCTATCCCTCTCACCTAACCCCTCCTCGTAATTCCCCCAGTATTCCACCAAACCATCAACAAGCCGAGTTTCCACCGCATACACTCGTGCATCCCGCAAACCACCAGCGCTCGACTAATCAGAAGCAGCAGCGGAAGGCCCTGCCATCGGGATCCGCCAATGACGCAGCCTCTCCTTCACCAATCACGATCGATTTCGCGATCGATGAAGAAAACGAAGACGACGGCCATTTTTTCCTCACTTCGAGCCGAGCGGTTGCCTAGAGCAGGGTGCGTAGGAGCAATTGAACCGAACAAACCACGACGCACTTTTCATTGTTATTTCGTTGCTATTTCGCCGCTTCGGCACCGACCATGACGAGTACGGATTGTAGCGTCAACGTGTTTTTTCTCGTCGTTAGTGAGCGTCGCCCGGGGAATTGTCCGGTGAAAACTCGCGGCGTGTGGATTACCAGTGTCGTCGATACGACAGCTGCAGCGTTACGATAGTACAAAGTACGAGAGAGTGAGTACCCATTAAATTTCCATCCCTCCTATCCCCTCGATGATCCCCAGTTGCCTCAGAAATTTGAGTAACTATTATCTTCATTTTTGTATGCACCGGCATTTATTCGTAGTAAGCGAGACACCGCGTGTGAGCCCCCGCCATTTTGTACCGACGTGCGTGCCGTGGCTATCACATATATTTCGGTCGCCGTCGTCTTTCCTCCGTTTGCGAGTGAGTGGCGGTGATAGTTTCATTAGTAGTTAATAGAATCCCGTTTGTAAAATCATTATTGTAGAGTGCGAATAATTTCACTCGCGAATCCGTTTTTTGTGTGTCGAGGTCGTAACGATAAGAGCCGACGTCCAGTGTTCCCACCCCCCTGATCCGTCCCTGTTCGCCACCGGTTAGCCGAGTTTTTCCGTTCGAGTCACCTTCTTCTTAAAATTTTTCTATTGTGTTTTTTTTTGGAATAATTCTTTACGGTGTCACTTCCAATAAAGTGACTGGCGCCCATTGAAATAGCTTCAGTGAATAGTAGTTCTTTTTTTTTGTCATTTTTATTTTCTTTTCGTATCAAATAATAATTGCAACGGGCCAGCTGTTCCGTCTGTACCCCACATCCCCTCTCTTCCCCTCCCTCCTCCCGCCTAGTAACCTAGCGAGGGCCGATCATACAGTGCCGTTTATATTTTCTTTTTGCGTCGCCACATTATTTTATCCTAAGTGCGTTTAAAATATATCCTTCTCGTTCCGATTTTTTTTTGTGAGAACCCTCGACGGCAGGGCTGACTTCGCGTCATTTATTCTTTTTTTTATTATTACGATAAGGTTTAAATTCCTGTTATTTTTGTCATTTCCTTTGAGTTTTTTTTTGAGAACCCTCGATTGCAGGGCTGATTTGACGCTGCGTATTATTTTTTTTATCTTTTACACTACCACGTTATTTTTTTTTATTTTCTTTCTTTTGAGATTTTCTTGCGAGAACCCTCAATTACAGGGCTGGCGTTGCGTTATTTATTCTTTTGTTTCTTTCACACGAGTACTGTACTTTCTTTTACTTTTTTTTGCGTTTATTACTTTTCTATTATTTTACCACTCTGAATTTTTATTACAATTCTTGAATTGATGCCATCTGACTGAACCTCGGAGCAAGGCAGCCTTCACTTCTGCGAAATCCACTCCTAATTATTAAATACTGATTTACTTTTCATTACTTGGTTTTTCTTCTTATTTTTTTTCTTTTCCTTTTCTTTTGTCCCTTGTCCACTCTCCCCCTTACCCCCCCCCCCCCCCCCCAAACAGTCGCAGATCACAATACTTATGTGGGCGCCAATTAGTTTTTATAAAACTAATTGTCGGATAGGCAGAGGAGCTCGGAATGTATATACAACGGATTAGAGTAAACACGACTTTATTCCTCAAACGTTGTACATCGACTGACTCTTGGTTTCCTGCTACACAGTGCCACGGATCTCACACCTTCGCCGCAGCAAACGAAAAAAAAAAAAACGAAAAGAAAAAAAAATTTTCTATTTTAGGTTTATTATATTCATATATATATTTTGTGTGCAGTGGCCCTGCAAGTCGTCCTTGAATTACTTAAATCCTATCATAACGCCTCGCTCTTTGTTTTAGACTCGATTCGCTCGACGATTCGCTAGTCTCTCCGACTTGCGTGTTTCCACTGTGTTTCCGTCGTCAGTGGTCGCTGCAATGTTTCGTTCTTCTTCGAGAAGGTCTTGGTTACATCTTGCGATTTGGTTGGTATGTCGTTTCCAGATTTGACCCTCGACGTCTACCTGATAAGTTACTCCGGGTATCGATTCCTTAACAATTATTGCTGGGGTCCACTTTTTTCTATTGCTTCGAAAGTCTCGGACCATTACTTTCTGCCCTATCTCGAATTTTTCGATTCTTGTGCCTCCGTAGTTCTTCTTATGGGATTCTTGCGCTTTGTATGCGATCCCTTCAATCGGATTTGGTCTTAGGAGCGAGAAACGATTTCGTATCTCTCTTCCTAGCATTGATTTTGCGGGGCTGATCCCGGTTGTTTTGTGTGGAGTTACTCTGTAGTCAGTTAAAAACAAGTCTAGCGCGAGAGCGGGTTCTGTTCCGCTTCCGATCATTTTCGTCAACCGCGATTTAAACGTTTCAACGAAGCGCTCTGCTGCGCCATTGGTGGCTGGAAAATACGGCGGAGTGAAGCTTTGTCTGATCCCTGCTCTTTGGCAAAACTGTTTAAACTCGAGGCTTACGAATGTTCTGCCGTTATCGGTTACCAAGTGCAGCGGGTATCCAAAAGTGCTGAACAGTTTTCTAAATATCGGTATAATTGTTTCAGCTGTAATATTTTTTACGCAATACGCCTCCGGCCACTTGGAGTATGCATCGATGATCACCAGGTACATTTTATTGAAGAAAGGCCCGAGGAAGTCGGCATGAAGTCTGTGCCAGGATGTGGGTGGCCAGACCCACGGAGTGAGCGGTGTTTTTGCTGGCGCGCGCGCGTTTTCGAGGCATGGTAAACACCCTTTTGTGATTCTTTCGATACTATCGTCTATGAGTGGCCACCACACATATGACCGGGCTAGTTGTTTCATGGAAACTGTTCCCGCATGGGTAGCGTGTAGCTCTTGTAAAATTAAGGCTCGCATAGTTTCCGGTATCACGATCCTGTGACCCCAGAGGACGCACCCTTGTTCTGTGGATATCTCGTTCTTCCGGTGGTAAAATGGTAGCAGTTTCTTGTTCTCTGGATTTTTATCTGCCCAACCATCTACCGTAAAACGCATTACTGCTGCGAGGGTTTTACCTTTTTTTGTTTCTACCTGCACCTTTTTCCAGTCTATGGAAGCGAATTCGGATTCTTGGATCGATTTTAGCGAGCTAGTTTCGATCCCGCGCACTGGGATGTCGTCGAGATTTACCGGGTCGTCGATTGGCGCTCTTGATAAGAAATCTGCACAATTTTTGTTGCTCGGAATGTGTTTGATTGTGTAGTCAAGCGCCTTGAGGAATATTGCCCAATTTTGCAACCTTTTTGCTGCCATTATTGGAATCGAGGCTTGCGGTTTGAAAATGTGGCTTAGTGCCTGGTTATCCGTTCTTAATTCGAAATTTCGTCCAAATATATAGCGATAGAACTTCGTGAGGCCGAATACGATTCCTAAGCCTTCTCTATCTAATTGATGGTATTTTTGTTGTCGTTCGTCTAGTTTTTTGCTGGCAAAGGCAATAGGGCGTTCAATATCGTCTGCGCATTTGTGCGACAACACCGCTCCCAGTCCCACCGGGGACGCGTCGCATGTGAGGATTACTGGCCACTCTGGATGGTAGTGCACCAGAAACGGTGCTGCGCATAGTTTATTTTTTATTTTTTTGAACGCCGTCGAACATTGTTCCGACCATGTCCACGTTTTTTGTTTAAGTACGTCGTACAGTGGCGCTAGGGTCATTGCCATGTTTTTTATAAAGTCGGAATGATAATTTATTTTCCCCAGAAAAGAGCGCAAGCTTGTGAACGACTCGGGTGCAGGTGCTTTCAAAATTGCTTTCACTCTATCCTCGAGCACGTGCACCCCTTCTTTATCTATTCTGAAACCGAAAACTACAATTTCTTTTTGGAACCATTTGCATTTTTGTATGTTTAGGTTGAGCCCTTCTTCATAAAAACTACTCAGTATTGCAGCCAGTATGGCGAGCATTTCGGTTTCGTTTTCCGCCGCGATAACAATATTATCTATAAATATCATAACTTTCTGAGCGTAACGTGTGGGGAGCTGGGCAAGTTTTTGATGCATTCTCCTCTGAAAGGCTCCCGGTCCTGTGTTGATACCGTATGGAAGATAGTTATACGCGAATAGGCCGCGTTTCGTGGAGATCGTTGTTAAGAGCTTCGATTCTTCGGCGAGGGGCGCTTGATGGTACGCTTCTCGTAGGTCAAGTTCGGAAAAAACCTTCCCTTGTTTACATACCGCTAAGATCTCCGGCCAGGTGGGCAACGGATAATGGTCTATTTCTAGACACTGATTCAGTGTTATCGAGTAGTCTCCGCATAAACGAACGCTGCCGTCTTTTTTTTGTACCGGCACCACCGGTGTCCCCCACTCGCAAAATTCGACGGGAAAAATTCTTTTTCCGGCTAGAAGCCGGTCGATTTCTTGCTCGACTTACTTTTCCAAAGCTATCGGGATCGTTCGTGGGGTACAAAATTTTGGTTTCGCGTTCTCTTTCAATTTTAATGCTATTGTGCCATTTTTAAAAGTGCCCCAACCGGGTGAAAAGACCCCCGGGTATTTTTGTTGCAACTTTTCAACGTAATGTGTTTTTGTCTGAATGTTTCTAACCGTGTCCCCTGACGCTTTCGACGCCTCGATAATCTGCGACCATATTCCGAACGATTCTAACCAATTCCGTCCGACCACGGCTTGCCCCTTCTCTACTATTTCTATCTCTAAGTTGTCGCGCCGCGTTTGTTTATATTTCACGCATTTGGGTTTCATGGTACCTAATAGCTTAATTTCCGATTCATCGTAATTTCGTAACATTTTATTTCTTTGCGCTAACTCGTACTGTGGGAACTTTTTTTCAAACAAGTCTAGCGGTATGGCAGTAATGGTCGCGCCCGTATCCATCTCGAGTGCGATGTGCCTACCGTCGATTGCAAAGGTTAGATAGCACGGCTCGACCTTTGTTGCGTTACTTGGTACGGTTTTTACTTCGCTGATTACCATCATGCTATAATCGTCCTCGGTGTCGGTCACTTGTAATTCCGCTAGCTGATCTTCGCAAAGATCTTCCTCGCTGTCCCCCTCGGTTATTGTTTTAATTCCCGTTTGACGTGGTTTATTTCGGCACATCCTAAATATGTGTCCTTGTGTGCCACACTCACTACAATATTTTTTTATCAGTGTGCACTCCCTCTTAAAGTGTCCGTGTCTGCCACAGCAATGGCACTGTATCTGTTGCGTATTGTCCTCGTTACGTGCGGCTCGTTGTTTTTGATACCGCGGCACAAATTTTGACCGCGCCTGTACTCTGTTTGTCGAAATCGCCTGAACCGTACTGTTTGTTGATGTTTCGCTTACCGACTGCTGTGCCTCTTCAGATCCCTGTATGCTCGCTCCGCGCTCGAAGCACATAGTTGTGGATCTGACTCCCTCGCACAATTGCTCCCGTATTCTATCGTCACGGTCGGGAAAGCTACATTTTTTTGACAACGATTTCAAAGCCGATACATATTCGTGTATTGTTTCGTTTTGAAGTTGTTTCCTTTGCTTGAATTCCAACCTTGCTGCGTATTTTGACCTTGGATGGAAATGATTTTCAAGTTTTTCACTTAAGGATTGAAAGTTAAATTTTGAACTGTCCGTTGGGGAATCCGGTGCGCAAAGGCTGCACAAAATTTCGAACACTTCGGTCGACAGTTTTGTTATTAATATTTGTACTCGTTTCTTTTCCTCCGTAACCTCGCTGAGTTCTATGAGGCATTCCAATTGTACTGCGTACGATGTCCAACTTTGACCTTTTTTGAACGACTCCAATGCTGTTAGGTTCAACGTCATTTTTGCGATGTTCTGTTGTACCGCTGCGTTAATTTCCGCCTTACGTGAAGGTCCGCCTTCGTCGGAAACTACTGTAATATACTCCGATAACTTTTTCCTTAGTCCCTCGATATCCTCGCCTTCCTCGCGTAGAATGTTGTATTTCTCGAACACTTCTATTAACTGTACTTTTTTTAGCGAGTATAACCACGATTTTTTATTATTTCTTATGGCTTCTTCGATCGCGCACCAGTCCATTTGCGTTCAATTTTGAACTGAGAGTTTTTCATCGTACGGATCCCATCCTCGTCGCCAGTTGTCGGATAGGCAGAGGAGCTCGGAATGTATATACAACGGATTAGAGTAAACACGACTTTATTCCTCAAACGTTGTACATCGACTGACTCTTGGTTTCCTGCTACACAGTGCCACGGATCTCACACTAATGAATTATTATTTTGACGATTATTAAATTACGTTTGCGCAGCTAATTAGACGAGACCTATCTCAGGGGGATCCACTGGAAGACCCGAGGAAAGGATAGACTGCACAATAGTGAAAGAGAGGGTAACAGATCCAAGCGAAAGTAATAAGATTTCGACTTACTTTTTGAAATAGATATTTGATTGGTCCGTGGTTCCTTTTGACGATATAATAGTCGTCGATTTATAACGATTTTCTCCCTCCGTGACAACTCACAATACGAATTGACGATTTACAGTAGGTTATTAATTTCGGGTTACGAGACTCCTCGAGGGTTGACCTGCGTTGACCAGGACGTACAACGACGGAGTAAAGCTTCTTGGTCGGTCGATTACGACGTCGATCGAATATTCGGCGTCTTGCCTGGAGAAGTCCCGTGACGTAACTCGCGACGGCAGCCAATAGGGCGCCTACGTTGCCCGCTGGCAATCTCGTTGCGTGGTGTGGCCCTGCCGTGATACGGGAGGACCCGACGCCGGGGCGCGACGCTCGAAGGCCCACATATTGTCGATTCACGCGGATTTTAATATTTGAAATTTCTAACTATCGCTCAAAATATAAGCGCTCGAGGAGTCGGATCGAGCGCGTGACGTCGAGGAATGAATGATTTTACTGCCGGACTTATTTTCCGGTCACATTCTCCCCTCTCGAACCTTGACGTCACGGGCACGACTTGCTTGTAATCTGTCAAGAATGGTTTATTGATGTGTAAACATCTTAGCTCACCCCCCCCCCTCCAAAAAATTTCATGCGGTGGAAATCTCAGAAAATATAAAACGAAAAACCGAACGGTCTGACGTCACGCACGAGGTATAGGCGAATTTGTCTGTAGAGTAATCAGAGAAAAAAGGGGACGAAAAACCGAACGGTCTGACGTCATGCACCAGGTAGAAGTGAATTTGTCAGTAGAGTAATCTCACAAAAATGGGACGAGAAACCGAACGGTCTAACGTCACGCACGAGGTATAGGCAAATTTATCTGTAGAGTAATCACAGAAAAAAGGGGACGAAAAGCCGATTGGTCTGACGTCATGCCCCAGGGAGAGGCGCACTTGTCAGTAGAGTAATTTCACAAAAATCGGACAAAAAATTGAACGCTCTGACGTCACGCACGAGGTACCAGCGAATTTGTCTATAGAGTAATCACAGAAAAAAGGGGACGAAAAACCGAACGGTCTGACGTCATGCACAAGAAATGGGCGAATTTACCTGTACAGTAACCTCAGAAAAGATGGGTCAAAAAACCGAACGGTCTGACGTCACGCACTAGGTATAAGCGAATTTGTCAGTAGAGTTATCTCAGAAAAGGTGGGTTGAAAACCTGAATTTGTTAGTAGACTAATTTCAGAGAAGATGGGATGAAACACCGAAGGGAAATACACCATGAGCGAGGTGTAAGCAAATTTCTACATGAAACGACGGCATGGAAACAGTGATGGCCCAGCGACGTATGTCAAACACAACAAATCTGGCGTGTGCGTCAGCTGAGGCACCGAAGGGATTGTCGAGCTGCTCTGTGGTGTATAAGTGTTGTGAATCGTGAATCGTGGATCCCAAGTACTGTCAAAAATTATCGAGTGTAAATAAATCATATTTCAATAAATTATCAGTGTTATGATATGCTCATGTTGAACATATTCTATGCAACGTGATCTTATCGTATTCCAGATATGTGAATATCTATTTCTTCAATTGTTATCCAAATGTACTTGAGGTTAATCATGTCAATGAAAATATTGATCAGTGATCGCATCTATATCGACTCGATTCGAAAAATTCAACCGAAATGAAATTCGAAATTTAATTCGGAATCAACTTCGATTTGAAAATGAATTCCGATAGAAATGATTCTACAAACCGATATGGAACGACCATCGATGCAGTCTTCCTCTGAAAATTAGAAACGTTAACGTCTCGGGTATATGCCTCTTACTTCAGTTATCATAAGCCAATTGCGTTGATTCTACGAAAAAGCCAATCCAGCGAATAAAGGATTGTTTGTTAATATTAAAAATGTAATCTATACAATTTCATTCCTCCCTTCCTTCCTTTGCAGTGAACTGTACATACAATACACATACACGCGATGTTTACACATAACCATGAGAGTCCTAATTGGACTCTGGTCCTTTTTTGTTAAGCAAGACGAAACTCATAGTCCCACCCGGATCATCCCTTATCATGTATTAATTGACAAGCCCCTTCACCATTGTGCGATCTTATTGGGAGAAGGATAGAAAGTCGACTAGAGATTGACACAGAGGAGGACGTGGATATTTATATATTTTAAAGCGACGTCAGTTGAGTGTTTCGTACACTTAATACATATTCTGGCGTGACCGGCGGTAACTTTCATCGCAAGGAACATGAACCGTAAAATAAAATAAACTAAACAAATTAAGGTTATCTTAAACTGAATCCCAAATGCACGGTTTTGGCATCGGTTCGAAACGTCAATGCAGTTGAGCTCTTGTCGATTGAAGAATCCAGGTCGAGTGGTAGGCTAACCATAAGTTAAACGAAAACAAAATTAATAATCATTTTTTTTAAATTTTTTTTTAAGTGTAGCTTTAATGCACGACATTGGCATTAGCTTGAAACGGGAAAATAAAATAAATACTTCATAGAGTAGCCTACTCAGCTCGGATATGTCGTTGATCGTGAGTCGATAGAAAGGATAACGGACAAAATTTAATTTAGGTGGTAATTTGATGCACCGTTTTGCCCCGGTTGAAAACGAAGATCGAATAAAGTTTTTCTCTTTTCGACAAACAGACTCGAAGCTAAATGAGATCCGACGTGGCCTCGATTCGTAAAAGAAGTTCTTGACAATTGTCGAGGTTTTGTCGGTCGCTGGCGTCTTCCGTTCTCGGTTTATTTTTTGTACTTCGTGGGGATGATGACACGTATTTCTTCCCCGCTACGTAGCTCAGGTCTCTCGCGCATCACTTCATCAAGTGATTTCTGGGCGGACGAGGAGAAGAGTAGCTTGATGGCCTGTTCTCTTTTCTCCTCGGATTTTGTTGCGGCCCCCTTCGCATCTGGATCGGCGATGACAGGCGCTAAGAACAGCGCGTTTTCCCGGATTAAGAACTTGCGTACCCGGTTAGCGACGTCCTCCGGATGATGAAACCTCGCCTTGAATCTTCTCTTCAGTACTTCTTTGCCCTCGTTGATCATGTAACGATGATCTTTGGGGACCAGGAAGGCCGGCCAGGTAGAGTTATTCAATCGTAGCCAGTCAGTGATGTCCGCGTAGCGAATGTTACAGTCCGGACATTCTGGACAATAAAGGCTGGTATCGTTTGCACATCCCGAGCATCTCCCAAGGGCATACTCGTGTTCGATGCCGTGAGGGTAAATGCAGTCGTCAGTGTCAAATTATCGCTCGCTTGACGATAATATCCTTGAGCAAAGCCTCGCTGATGATTCGGCAGTCGGCCGAATACAATGGTCGTTGTGTTTCGTTGAGTTTGCGAAGTTTTGGTACGCCAAGTTCCTCCAATATTTTGTCGAACGATGGCATCTCCTGGAGGGGTGGCGGCTTTACCATCACCGAAGGGGCTACCACGGCGGTCGGGTCATCGGTGGTCCGCAAGTCTCTTTTCAGTTCCGATGAGATGCGCAGGGCGTGCTTCTCGATCGGTATGCGTTGTCGTACTTTGCTCTCCCGGAGTACGTCTGAGGCTGGCATCCTCACCGTCGGTCCCGATAAGTGTAACTCGGGTGGAGGGCGCGATCTGATTTCCCTCCACAATTCGGCGGCTTCGGTACTTGGAGTAATTGACGAGCCTCTTCGTCCCTTTTCCGTTTGCCGATTGGCAAGTTCGGATGACAGAGGATCCTGTCGATCGACTGGTCGTTGAGACAGTACCTGTGTAGCGTCTCCGTCGGTGGGGCCTAAAGCTCGTGGAACGATGCCAACGTTGCCGATAATATGAGAGCGCTCGCTCTTTGCCACGACCTGAAGCGATTCTTTCAGTTTAGCTTGGAGTTCCTTTACGGTGGCCTCGATCTTAGAGTTTTGTTGTTTCAATTCCTCCAACCATCTCGTGTCTGCCAGGCAGTCGTCGTCACTGGCGACGTCGGTCGTGCCCTCGTCGGACCTTGTCGGCATTTTCTTGTTGTTTCTCTCGCGTTGGTAGCTGACGAGTGCTCTGTTGGGATAATCATTGAACTCGTAAACTTCGTCGCAGAATTTTTAGGTCGATAACATAGTATTTTCCGATAATTTTGTTGTCCTTATCAACTAATTCTACTATCATTGGCCCAATCGTTCACTTCACAAATGCGGGGCCGAGATATCGGTAACCTAATTTGGCAGAATAACCTTCAGCCTTGTTACTCAATTTTTTGTTCGGGTAGTAGACTTCTGTACCCGTTTTTAGTTCTATTTGTTTTATTCGGTCAGAATTAGCCTTGACAAGACGCGCTTTAGCATGTTTCTCCAGTTGATTTGCAACCGAATGACGTAGTTCGTCAAACTGAGCAATCCGTTTGACCCATTCGTTAACCAGGTCGTCTGAGATTACCCGGGTTTCCCCCACGCAACGTTTCCTTGGTTTGAAATCAGCTTCGCGAGCATAATTCAGATAGAAAGGTGTTAGCCTACTGCCGAAGTGGGGTACGGTATTATATGCAAGTTGGAGTTTTGATAAATTCGTGCCCCATTCAGTTTGACAATTTTTTATGAACGCGCCGATCATCGGTTTAATCGTTCTGTTTACGCGTTCGACCGGATTTGCCTGCGGGTGTGCTAATGGGGTAGTGATATGTTTCACCCTTTTTGCCGCCAAGAATGACGTAACATCTTTATTCACGTATTCTGTACCGTTATCTGTGATAATTGACTCCGGAACAACTCCCCATTTGTCGAAAATGATGTCAAGGATTTTAACTACGACCTTTCCGGTTGGATTACAGACAGGGAAGAGTTCGCCAAATTTCGTACTAAGGTCTTGTACGACGACTACGTGAGTATTATTTTTCTTCGAACGGGTGAATGGACCTACTGTGTCGACCGATAATTGCGACCATGGTGCCAATATAGGTCTAGTTATCAACGGTCCTTTAAGCTCGTCAGCGTCTACGTCGTCATTTTTGGTATTATTCGTAGTGGTCTCGAGAGTTCGAACGGTAGTTGTCAATTGTGTTAATTTCGCAGAAGGCTCATTTAACACAACTGGTTGGACGCAGTCAACGTCCTCGTCAGACCACTCCGAATCACTCGGTAACTCAGACAAAACATCCAGTTTTACCGGAGTTTCGTTTTCGTTGAGTTGACAGTCTTGTAATTGCGTGCATCGAAAGTCGTCAGTACTGGGTGTTGGCTTGTCTAACGTCTTTACTTGCTCAATGTTAATTATGCGATCGTTGGCCTCTCTAATGCCCTTTGTGGCGATAACCTGAGGTTTGATTATCGCGGGCTTTACTCGTTTCCCGAAAGTTTTGCGCAATCGTTCTTAATGTGGCCCTTAGTTCGACAAATGTGGCGACCTGCCGGTTGGCAGTACAAGAGCGCGTGTGTCCCGTTTCGCCACAATTATAACAGAATATTCTATTTTGATCAAGGGTCAACCTAGATTGTGTTTCCGACCGTTGCTTTTTCACGGCGTCCGTTACGGTGTTCCTCTTTTCGTCAAAACGTCCGAGATTCTTCTCGAGTCTTTGTTTCATAAGTGTTTTAGAATTATTTGACAACCGTTTCCTGTCTGTCTTTTGTGTCCTTTGCTGCATAGCATTGAGGTTGGATGTAAATGTATCGTCGTCGTCACAGTCGGTTAGTTCGGTATTGTTAAAGTCTCCATCATTGTCCTCTAAACAATTAAGCTCCGATCTTGAGGGTTTATCGCGTGATCCCCGTTGAGCTTCGACTGATCGACGGTACAGGTAGCTGTGTTCGTTCAAATAGTGTAGGAAACTGTCATAGTTGTAGATTGGCAAATTGAGGACTTCGAATGTTATTCGCGGATTAAATTTGACCGAAATGTGTTTTAATTGCTCCCGAAACGTCGGTGGGTGTTGCATTCTTTCGAAAATCAGACATGCGCGACAAGTAAATTCGGCTAATGATTCTCCTTTCTCTAACTTGAGATCGCAAACTTCGAGAAATGAAACGCCGTCCTGTAACGGATCACGCCGTTGTAAGCGTCGATACGGCAGCTGTCGCGTATATCTGCGGGCCGGTCACCTGTGGTCAAAGCGAGTTAATGTGGCTCATCGTATTGTCCAGTTTCGTGGGCCGGATTGGTTGCTCGCGCGTTACGGGTGATTGGGTGTGAGGTGCGACACGCATGTAAATTTCGATCGCGCTATAAGATCGCGCCCATCGTCTTCGCGTCGTGCCAGATCGGAGAGGGAGTCTCGGTACATTCTTATAACGGCCGTGGGCCGCGGTACACGGATATTGGTATTGCTCCGGAATTCGGAGCGTGTACGATTGTTCAACGTTCGGTTCAATCGTACGAAAGTCTGGAATTTCTCACGGCGTCGCGCAACGGCGTCCGTGAACATCCATATTACCAGTTACTCAGCTATCAGTGGACTGCATTTTTTCATTGGGAATAACGATATTCGTCGTATTTCATCTTATTTCCTGGAAGGAAATTCTCGGCCACGCATCGTGGTACAATCTATACGCCATCTACCAAGATAATTCGATATCCTTCGTCGAATTTCCCTGTGAGGAAATTCTCGGCCAAGCATCGTGATATTGTCGATACGCTGTATGACAATATTCATTCGTCGTATTTCGTCGAGGTTATTTGGACGTAAATTTCGGCCACGTGTCGTGGTACCGTCGAGACGCCATCATCCCACATCGTGCTCCGATCCGGGCACTGAAGCAATCTCTGCCGATCATCCGATCACAATAGCATCCTCAAGGGAAAGCATGCCAACGACTTCGCCGGACAGAAATAATATCATCTTCTCGGGATATTTTTTGGAAGCCATCCACTTCATTCATCGCTGCCTGCGTGCGTGCTGCGAGCGTCAAGATAAGTAGCGATTTTGTCTCGATTGCGTATGTTATCGTGGATATAGATATATATATAATTTTTATTCATCTCGCGTGCCGCGTGATCCTTTCGTGTGCATCATATTTCGGAATTTCCGGTTAGTTTGATTAAAATCTGACTTAAATTGTATATTGTGTGCGTATTAGTTCCGTTATATTTTTTTTTTATCATTAGATGTATACGTGTGTTCGTATCTCGCGTCTTGCGGAATCTCGTCATGGTGCGAGGGTAATGTGTGTTGGATTTATTCTTATTTTTATTGTTATATCGAATGACTTCGAGATCGATTGTTTAAAATATATACACATTATTGAGCTCCCGAATTCATCGGACATTTTCTTCGTCGGTCCCTCCGATTTATTATCGTTTATAAATTTGCAGAAAGGAATAACTTTTATTAGAACCGCCTCGAGTTTAAAAAGAGTGGCTCGTGGTGGGGGGAATTCGTCTCGCTACCGTGTTCGTCGGACACAGGAGATAAATTCATACAAATTGGCGCCCGAACAGGGACGTGACACAAATAAATTGTGGATGTCGTTTGTATGATTACGGGAGTAATAAGTAAATCGGTTATAATACGGTTTGGTAAACACTCTTATGATTCTATTGTTTATGTCAGAGGATTAGATACATGGCGGTTTCGTATAGTCCCGTAAACACACGTTTACGAAATAATTCGTTGAATTCTGATACGCCTCGTCCCTCGTTAGCAACGGTAATAAACACAAAGAAAGGTGCGCGGATCAAAAATATTGATTCTGTGAGAACTAATTTATGTGATGATCTAGGTATGTCGGAGTAAGGCGACATCGGTGATACACCAGGAGCGCGTGCCGAGGCCGAGCGTGTACGTCGTGAACGAATGGAAATGGAACGAATTCGAAACGAGGCTCAAGATACCCGCGCTATGATGGAAGAGTTGCGACAAATGCGCGCACAATTAGAACGTCAGCAGCGTGAAATAATAGAACTACGAGCTAGAACGCCTCCACGGGATGTTCCCCACGGGGGGCTACCTGGTGTTCAGCCTCCTAATATTGATGCAGGTATGCTGGACGGTTTGGTACGGGGGTTACACCCTTTCAAATTGGATCTACCGATTCCGAAATTTGAGAGTGACCACAAGACTCACCCCCGCGAATTTTTAGATAACCTCGAAAAATATTTTGTCGTTCGACGGGTGCCTCAGGATAGGCAAATGTTGGTAGTCGAGAGTGCGTTCGAGGGGCGGGCGAAGCTGTGGTATAGCGCGAATCGGCACTTGTGTCCCGCGTTTGAAGAATTTAAGATTGCTTTTCTAAATGAATTTTTCTCGGTTCCCGTGCGCGTCAGGATTAAAAGTCAGTGGTTGTCGCGTCGGTATACGCCGCAGATGGGTTCGCTACAAACGTTTTTTCTTCAACAAATAACTGAAGCTCGCTATTTCACGCCGGTGCTCGAGGAGTATGAGATTAACTATACCGTAGTGCAACAACTTCCGGTTAAAGTTCGAGAATCGATGATAACCGTCGATTTTACGCGATCTAGTGCGGTAGCCAGTGCTCTTGCACAGCTGGATCTCATGGGCGAGGAGCGTGAAAGATTAAATAGGATGAGCAATTTCAATCAAAATAACTCCAATCGTGGGAATAATAATGGCAGTTGGCGGTCGAATCCGAACAATGATCGTAGCTCGGGGTCGACTAATCATAATAATGCGAATGTTAAACGGCCATTCAGTTCGACGAATCCGTCAGTCCATCCATCTCAGCCGCATCGAGTCAATAGCCTTGGAGTCGATTCATCGCATCAGACTCCGGGTTCGAGTGGATTTTTGCAGTGAGGTATTTCAGGGCCGGTCGTCCCACCTTTGTCGGTAACCCCACCATCGATAGTGGAGGTCGCGCCGAATGACATTGAACATGAGTATTTAAACTAATGTTGGGTGCGTTGCGTCACGGTCCCCCGGCGCCCCCACATCCTTTCGATGTATTTGAGGACCTCGTGGAAGGTATAACAGATGAGCCGAATCAAGATTTCGATACGACAAATTTCCGAAAATGTCCTCAGTTATTAGTTAAAGTCTTTGACGCATCGGTCGCGGCACTCGTTGATTCGGGTAGTCAGGTAACATGCGTTTCTGACATGTATTATCAATATTTAAATAATCGTTTTAAGCTGGTCGAACTTCCAGTTACTAATATGGTTGTTACAACGGCAATCGGCAAAAAGCCGACGAAAGTAAAAAAACAAGTTTTGCTCGAACTAGAAATCGGGGATCGTACTGTGTCGTCCACGTTTTTGATAATCCCATATCTAACGTCGTACATGATAGTTGGTAATGATTGGTTACACACGAATAAGGTGGCGTTGGATTATAAAAACCTCACGTTTAGTATTGACGATTATATAGTGCCTTCTGGATTAATCTCGTTCGGTCGTCCGTGCCCTGAAAGAGTGTTAACGTCACAAGAGGAGGGTATAACATATATTCAGGTTCTCACAATAATGGAGGTCGGAAAGAAGGGTTCGCATGAGCCTTCGAACGAGGTTAGAATTCACCCAGATGTGTCGGCATCGTGTCTGGAGCAGGGGGGGTCGGAGCCTGTAAATTTTGATGATAAATGTATTTCTCAGAATGAATGCGGCGGTTACGCAGAACAGCATGATTGTGAGTCTGAATACGAGGTGGAGGATACACATAGGTCGGCTCGTTTATACGTTAAGGAGGACGAGCAAGATTTTTTCAACGATATCGTCGCCGTGGCTGAGTCGATTCCCGATTTGGACGTAACTCGGCGACAAGCCCTGTGTAATCTCCTCCCGAAGTTTCAGCGTTTGTTTTCGGCTAAGACCTCAGCGGCTGGCACTTATGAACATCAAATCACTCTCATAAATTCGAAAACGATCGTTCGGAAATCGTACCCGGTACCTCATAGTTTACGTCCGGGGGTGGAAGCGGAGTTGGACGAGATGCTCCGGAATGGAATTATCGAAAGGTCGACAAGTCCGTACTGTAACCCGTTACGCATTGTTCGTAAGAAGGATGGTCGCCTCCGCATATGTTTGGATGCTCGGTTCATCAATGAGATAATCGAGTCAGACAATGAGTCTCCGCCTCTCATTAGTGAGTTGATACAGAAGTATCACGGAATTCAATTTCTCACGACGTCTGACCTCGCAAACGGCTATTGGCAGGTTCCACTGTCTGTAGAGTCGCGCCCATATACGGCTTTTTTGTATGGGTCGACTCTATACCAATTTTGCCGAATACCATTTGGCTTAAAAACCGCCGGTAGCGGCTTTATACGGTCGGTAAGTCAGGTATTCGGCAGGTCGTTTGACGATTTTCTAACGATTTACATCGATGACTTGCTGGTGACGTCGTCGTCTTTTGAGGAGCATCTCGAACACATTGATAAAGTTTTCACGAGGTTACAGGACAATAATTTCACTCTTCGACTGGACAAGTCGTATTTTTGCCGGAAATCGGTTAGTTTTCTGGGGTATGTCCTGTCGACGGATGGCCTTCGTCCGGCTCCCGACAAGCTTGAAATTATAGAGAATTTTGAGGAGCCAAAAAATCGTAAGCAGTTGCAACAGTTCTTCGGGGTGTGCAACTACTATCGTCAGTTCGTTGTAAAGCACGCCACCTTTGTTGATCCGTTCCGATCACTGCTTAGAAGTAAGGGTGAATGGAACTGGACATCGACACATCGGCAGGCGTTTGTGGATTTAAAAAAGAACTTCGCCAATAGCATTCGACTTTGTCATATACTCCCCGGAAAACCATTTCAGTTACAAACTGATGCTTCGAATAGAGGTATCAGTGGCGTTCTATTTCAGACCGATGATGAGGGACGGCAATGTGTAATTACCTTGGTAAGCCGTTGTTTGAATTCAGCTGAATCGAACTACAGCACCACGGAAAAAGAGCTTTTAGCCATTGTATACTCGGTCACAAAATGCCATACGTATCTCATCGATCAGTGCTTCGAGATCATAACGGATCATAAGGCCCTTAGTTTCTTGAATTCCACACAGTATCACACGGCAAGACTCGTCAGATGGTGCTTTGTTCTTCAGCGTTATACCTTTACCGTGAGGTACTGCCTCGGGAGCGATAATGTAGTCGCCGATTTTTTCAGTCGCCATCCCGCTGGGAAATTTGAAGTCGAGGGGTCGGAAACGGTGACAATATCCGCCGTACTAGCTATGATTCCCGTGGATGTGGAGCAACCGTTGTCCGTCCATATGATTTGCAAGTTGGCAAAAGGATTGGATCGTCTGCCTCCCGATATCCGCGAGGATCTTTTGTCTATCCGGCAATCGCAATCTCGGGATGAGAAGATTAGTGAGGTTATTAAACGTGTCAAGGAGGGTGGTTTGTGCGACGTTTACAACGTGCATAACGATATCCTATTTCGGTATTATTCACATACAAGTCGTTGGTTGCTCGTTCTGCCCGCCTCGGTGACCGAACGGGTTATTCTTCATTTTCATGAGAAGCTCGGTCATCCGGGGGTGAGCAAGACTATAGAATATATCCGCACGTATTTCTATTGGGTGGGTTTAAATCGGCAGGTTACCCGAATTGTGCGATCCTGTGATTTGTGCCAGAGAGTTAAGAGCCTCAATTACTCAATGGAAGGCGAATATGGAATGGTTAGGGCCGAAAGACCAGGTGACCTAGTTACGGTTGACTTTTATGGTCCCCTCCCCACGTCGGGCGGCGGGGTCCAATATATCTTTGTCCTTCTCGATGTATTCTCGAAGTATGTAAAACTATATCCGATCCGCCGTGCTACCACGCGAATCGCTCTAAAAAAAATTTCGGAAAAGTACATTCCGGAGCTCGGTCAGCCCGGTGCTATCTTGGCTGATAATGGGTCTCAGTTTACTTCGCCTAAATGGAGGGAGTACCTGCAGGGAAAAGGTATTAAGACGCGTTTTTCCTCGGTGAGGCATCCACAAAGTAATCCGACCGAGAGGGTGATGCGTGAGCTTGGGCGCCTGTTTCGTGTTTTTTGCCATGATGTGCATACTCTGTGGGCGAGATATATCCCTCGTGTCGAGTTGCTCCTGAATATTACGACTCACCTGAGCACGGGTTTCACTCCGTACGAGCTTCATTTTGGAAGACAGCCGGAGGAGGAGGTTCGAAAATTAGTATCGTTTCCGGCCGCGGATGATCTATCGCACGAGCGAAAAATTGTCCTCGCGAATGAACGGCTTCTTCTTAGTTTTGAGCGACGGAAAAAGGGTCAGAAGTCGATCTCTACGGTTGTGGTGAACGTAGGTGATCTCGTATTGCTTCGTATTCCGTACCCCTCGAACGCATTGGATCGCCTGACCGCTAAATTCTTTCATTTATATTTTGGACCGTATCGGGTATCGCGAGTTTTTGGCAATAATGCATTTGAGTTAGTAGAGCGAGATGATCCGGGGAAAGTAAAAGGGGTTTATAATCGGGTGAGTCTGCGGAAATATATCGAACCGGACCAGCATACAATAATAGATAATGAAGCTGTTTCTTGAGCCTCGGTTCGACATTGGCGTCTGGGGTACGTCTAAGTGGGCGTGATTTTTGTGTGCTATATATTTTTTGTATCTTACTACATAAGCGAGCGTTTCGTCGTCTTACTGTGTAAGATAGGGGGGGTTTTGTAACGGATCACGCCGTTGTAAGCGTCGATACGGCAGCTGTCGCGTATATCTGCGGGCCGGTCACCTGTGGTCAAAGCGAGTTAATGTGGCTCATCGTATTGTCCAGTTTCGTGGGCCGGATTGGTTGCTCGCGCGTTACGGGTGATTGGGTGTGAGGTGCGACACGCATGTAAATTTCGATCGCGCTATAAGATCGCGCCCATCGTCTTCGCGTCGTGCCAGATCGGAGAGGGAGTCTCGGTACATTCTTATAACGGCCGTGGGCCGCGGTACACGGATATTGGTATTGCTCCGGAATTCGGAGCGTGTACGATTGTTCAACGTTCGGTTCAATCGTACGAAAGTCTGGAATTTCTCACGGCGTCGCGCAACGGCGTCCGTGAACATCCATATTACCAGTTACTCAGCTATCAGTGGACTGCATTTTTTCATTGGGAATAACGATATTCGTCGTATTTCATCTTATTTCCTGGAAGGAAATTCTCGGCCACGCATCGTGGTACAATCTATACGCCATCTACCAAGATAATTCGATATCCTTCGTCGAATTTCCCTGTGAGGAAATTCTCGGCCAAGCATCGTGATATTGTCGATACGCTGTATGACAATATTCATTCGTCGTATTTCGTCGAGGTTATTTGGACGTAAATTTCGGCCACGTGTCGTGGTACCGTCGAGACGCCATCATCCCACATCGTGCTCCGATCCGGGCACTGAAGCAATCTCTGCCGATCATCCGATCACAATAGCATCCTCAAGGGAAAGCATGCCAACGACTTCGCCGGACAGAAATAATATCATCTTCTCGGGATATTTTTTGGAAGCCATCCACTTCATTCATCGCTGCCTGCGTGCGTGCTGCGAGCGTCAAGATAAGTAGCGATTTTGTCTCGATTGCGTATGTTATCGTGGATATAGATATATATATAATTTTTATTCATCTCGCGTGCCGCGTGATCCTTTCGTGTGCATCATATTTCGGAATTTCCGGTTAGTTTGATTAAAATCTGACTTAAATTGTATATTGTGTGCGTATTAGTTCCGTTATATTTTTTTTTTATCATTAGATGTATACGTGTGTTCGTATCTCGCGTCTTGCGGAATCTCGTCATGGTGCGAGGGTAATGTGTGTTGGATTTATTCTTATTTTTATTGTTATATCGAATGACTTCGAGATCGATTGTTTAAAATATATACACATTATTGAGCTCCCGAATTCATCGGACATTTTCTTCGTCGGTCCCTCCGATTTATTATCGTTTATAAATTTGCAGAAAGGAATAACTTTTATTAGAACCGCCTCGAGTTTAAAAAGAGTGGCTCGTGGTGGGGGGAATTCGTCTCGCTACCGTGTTCGTCGGACACAGGAGATAAATTCATACAGTCCTCTTTCCTTACCCCCCATTGGAAGCGAAAAGCTCTCTCGAAATCTTTTCAGGAACGCCAGTTTTGTTTGTTTAATAGGTACCATCAGTGTTGGGCAGCCCTGAAGTACATTTGTACTTGAAGTCCCGTGGGAGTCCAAAGTCCGGGTGGACTTTGGATTTTGCAACCGTGGGAGTCCAAATTCCGAATGGACTTCGGACTTTGAAACCGTGGAAGCCCAAAGTCCGGATGGATTTCGGACTTGGCAACCGCGAGAGTCCAAAGTCCGAAATCCTTTCGGACTTTGGACTCTCACGGTTGCCAAGTTCGAAATCCATCCGGACTTTGGGCTTCCACGGTACCAAAGTCCGAAGTCCATTCGAAATTTGGACTCCCACGGTTGCAAAGTCCAAAGTCCCGTCGGACTTTGGACTCCTCCGGTTGCAAAGTCCGAAGTCCTTTCGGACTTTGGAATTTCACGGTTGCAAAGTCCAAAGTCTCGTCGGACTTTGGACTCCTCCGATTGCAAAGTCCGAAATCCTTTCGGACTTTGGACTCTCACGGTTGCCAAGTTCGAAATCCATCCGGACTTTGGGCTTCCACGGTACCAAAGTCCGAAGTCCATTCGAAATTTGGACTCTCACGGTTGCAAAGTCCAAAGTCCGTCCGGACTTTGGACTTCGGGAGTCCTCAAGTCCAAATTTGCCCATCACTTGGTACAATGCCCTATACGGACCCTCGAAAATATTTGAAAGACAAGGGACGAACAAATTCTTGTTTATCTCGCTGACATTTAATTGGTCTTTTAATATTAGCACGAATTGATCGGGGTCTTTTTCCGATTTGGGAAAAGTTAGTTTCCAATTCGCGACGACTCGCCCTATTTTCATTGCCGCGTCCGTGTCACGGTGATTAATACGCGTGGTTGAGTCATTATTTCTCCCGTCATTAACGTGTATTGGGGACGCGTAAGGCCTTAGCCGAGAACTACGATATTCGCGATGTTGTGGTGCATCGTCCTCACTGTCACTTGACTCGCCACTTCGCCAGGACAAGGTACCGCGTCGCGATGGTAATGTTCGTTCGTAACGTTCGTAACGTTCGTCGAAGTTTTGTTGAATATGATTCGACAAATTTATTCGATCTGCGTCCGGCAGTCGAATATCCGATGTGTATCGTTCGGGAAAGTGTACATGTCGCGACCCTATATTCAATCGCGACCCTAAATCTAAGTCTCGGTAAACTCTGAAAGTATCATTTTGTTGTCGGATTCCAGACGTTCCGACACAATTTGTATTCCCCGGTTCATTGGAAAATCTAGTGTCCATCGGATTATTTCTATTGTATGAGGCGGATGATAGCGAGAAGTTCGACAATCTTTGGCTTGACAATGCCTGCCCGTTACTATTTATTATTACACTCGGTTGCCCGACAACAGACGGCTCGGCCAACGCGGTGACGATCGGGTCGCTCGACGACCCAGCGTCTACTGTACCGTTTCTGATAAATGGCACAAACGCACGCGGTGGATTCAATGATCCTTCGCGCGAAAATGCCCATGCATCTGGAATTGATTCATTAAGTAAATGACCTCCTTGCCCGGAAACAGACGTCCTTGACAACTCGGTATTGACTTGATTGTTCGACGATCCAGCGTCTACTATATCATGTATATTATTCGACGGCTCGACCATCAGTGAAGCGCCGCCCGTCGCGGCTCCCCTCTCAGACTCCGAGTTCGGTCACGGCGGGATTTCTATATTTTGAAGATTTATTAAGTTTATTTTCATTAATATTTCTTCTAATTTTCCCTCGAGAGACTCAACCTGTTCTAATCTCATATCCAGATTATTAAGTCTATTCGTCAAATTCGTTTCTAATGTTTGCCACTGAGGATTTACTGGCCGCGTCGGGGTGCTTATACGCGAACCCCTCCCCCTGCTAATCGGTGTTCCCGGCCTAACATTCAAAGGTAGGACACCAGTCATCTGGATTTGCATCGCGCTGGTATCTTCGACGTTTTGCAGGCTCAATTTAATTTTATCTTATTTTAACTAATTTAATTAGATTTGATTTTCTTTTATTATGTTTGTTATTATTATTATTGTATTAGGATTCTTTTGATCGTTTTTATCTATTCATTTAATTTCAGTTTAATTTAGTTATATAATTTTTTTTAATTAATAAATAATAATAATTAATTAATTAATTAATAATTAATTTCGTAGTACAATTTAATGTAGTTAATTGTTAATTTTATTTATAATTCTTATTTTTCCTTCTGCAGCAACAACAATAATGACAATAATGATGAAAATCTCTTTTACGGAATGTGAATTCGGTCGTATTATTTGTGAACCGAACAATTGAGCCAATATACCCATCGACAATCGGTCGAGAGGTTTAATTCTATCGCAACTTATACGTAGCACACAGTAACAGTATTCATTACGTAGCAAAAGCGAATATTTTAGTACAGCGAAAGCAGTAAGAATTACGAAGCGGTGAAATAATATTTCGAAGCACAATATATTGAGTAAGCAAAAGATATAGAGATCTTAACGGGCTTCCTAGCGGTGTTTACGCGCGCGTTTGTTTACATGAGGCTCGAGCTCAGCGAACGTTTGACCATGGCCTCGCGCCTTTGTTTCTCGTACACTACTTTGTCGAATATTCTTGTTACTGTACCAATTTGTTCTTACGAATTTGAAATTAATATTTTTAACGGGATTTACTAGTATTCAATTTGATTTTCAATGACAATTTAAACTCCGCAATAATTCGACATCGATTCAATAAACAAGTTCACAATTAGTTCAATAAATAAGCTTGTCATTAATTCAATGAATCGCATTGCAATTAATTCAATAAATAAGTTTATCATTCATTCAATAAATAGGATTACAGTTAGTTGAATAAATACTCTAACAACGATTAAATAAATAATTTTACAAAAAATTTCTTTACAAAATTTTCCAGCTTGCCCCACGTTGGGCGCCAAATGAGACCGGTGCTTATGTTATCAATTTATATTTGTCGAATAAACACCACACCCGGCGCGGCCTGGGTCAAGGGCTGCCGGGGCTCTGAGGAATATATTATTTTATATTTATGTGGGCGCCAATTAGTTTTTATAAAACTAATAAACTATTATTTTGACGATTATTGAATTACGATTGCGCAGCTAATTAGACGAGACCTATCTCAGGGGGATCCACTGGAAGACCCGAGGAAAGGACAGATTGCACAATAGTGAAAGAGAGGGTAACAGATCCAAGCGAGAGTAATAAGATTTCGACTTACTTGTTGAAATATATATTTGATTGGTCCGTAGTTGCTTTTGACGATATAATAGTCGTCCATTTATAACGATTTTCTCCCTCCGTGACAACTCACAATACGAATTGACGATTTACAGTAGGTTATTAATTTCGGGTTACGATACTCCTTGAGGGTTCACCTGCGTTGACCAAGATGTACAACGACGAAGTGAAGCTTCTTGGTCGATCGATTACGACGTCGATCGAATATTCGGCGTCTTGCCTGGAGAAGTCCCGTGACGTAACTCGCGACGGCAGCCAATAGGGCGCCTACGTTGCCCGCTGGCAATCTCGTTGCGTGGTGTGGCCCTGCCGTGATACGGGAGGCCCCGACGCCGGGGCGCGACGCTCGAAGGCCCACATATTGTCGATTCACGCGGATTTTAATATTTGAAATTTCTAAGTATCGCTCAAAATATAAACGCTCGAGGAGTCGGATCGAGCACGTGACGTCGAGGAATAAATGATTTTACTGCCGGACTTATTTTCCGGTCACAATGTGCAGATATCTTATCAAAAACATCTGATACACTTGTCTTTTTGCCTTCATTCGTGGTAGTTTGAAGTCCTAGCGAGAGCTGCTCGCAAGTGTTATGCACCACAAGCAAATCATCTTGGCCTAATCGAGTTTTGAGACTGTCGAATGGTTTCTCGTAATTTTCTGCTGTAATTAAATACCCTTGTCCATTATTTCCACCCTTTGAGATACTCTTTCTGCCTTGCTTCAAGTATTCAAGCTTATCTTCTCTGTATATTCTGTTGTCCGCATGGATTGTTCGAAAATGTGACCAAAATTGAAGCCACTGTCCAACATTTCCCCTGAATTTTGAAATTTCCAGCGTACGTCTTTCGAACGGTTTTCATTGCGAGAAACAAAAACTTTGCCCGAATGTCCCGCTCGCTTGTTAATTTCACCTCTAGCTTGCTCATTTAAGCTCAACTTCGCCACTCAAAATTTAAGCTGATATGTTTCATGCGAATTATTATCACCTCTGATTCGGATATATCTGGAGTGATAAAAAAATCGAGGTACTTTGTGTTTGCCTCCTCAAGCTGTTGCATTCGAGCCTCCAACAATCGCCGAGCCACTGTTTGTTCAATTTCTGTGACATTTGTATTCGTGCATCTTTCTTTGAAACTGTTCAAACACTTTGTAAAAGATGCTCGCTGTACTCTTCGAGCCTTTCTTGCGAGCTCCATCTTGAGGTTAGGCGGACCCGCCTGGGTCACAATAAAAAAAAAAATCACTCTATTCTTCACCACCCGTCCTGTCACGGTCGACAGATGTTATCACGTTGAGCTGCGCCAATATTACTGCGCTCCCTGTTTAGCCCGCAGCGAGAGGCTTGGCTCGGTAATGGCAAGCGGCCCGTGTTGGTCCGCAGGTACCGACGCAGGCCAGACGAAAAGTTCAGTGTCGGTCCCCCGGGACCGACGCAGGGCTCAACGTGTTAATTACTCGAAATGGGCGGGTGACGCAAGAATCTATATAAATATATTCCGAACTCGTAGACAATTTACTGTCCTAAGAAACAAAACTAATTTAAATTCAAATCCTGACATTATGAAACTTTGAAAACATATTCTTGAATAGTTTTACTTACAGTTTATGGAATTAAAAAAGTCGACTTTTCAAGCCGTCTAAACTGGTTTCCCTTTTAATAAGTAGTCATTTTATAATTATCGATTGAACTTTTACTACATTTGCTTGTGATAACTGAAACAAGAATAGATAATGCTATATTTTACTGCCAAATTTTAAGATTCTGGGTCAACCGGAAGTATGCCATAGGTTCGGACTTGTTGAATAAACAAGTTATAACGATTGTTTCCGAAGTACCCTAAATCTTCAATGGTAATTTGGTGAGAAATAAATAAATAATAATTCTACAATCGATGGGCCATTTATGATTTCCGGATTCTTTCTTTTGTGTCCCGTATCGAAAAAACACTGGAATTTTGAGTGTTTACACTACACTCGATCGAGTGTAGTGTAATTTCGTATACTCGATCCAGTGTTACACTGGGATTCGAGTGTTACACTTGAATATGAGTGTTACACTGAAATTCGAGTGTTACACTGGAATTTTGAGTGTTTACGCTACACTTGATCGAGTGTAGTGTAATTTCGTGAACTCGATCCAGTGTTACACTGGGATTCGAGTGTTACACTGGAATTTCGAGTGTTACGCTTGAATATGAGTGTTACACCGAAGCTTGAGTGTTACACTGGAATTTGAGTATTAGATCGAAATCCGATATACACCGGAATTCCAGTGTTTCACTCAACTTCAAGTATAACACTGCAATTTCAGTGTTATACTCGAATTCTATTTTTCAACTAGAATGAAACTGTTACACTGGAAACAAACATCGCATCGGAGTTTAAATTTCCTACTCAAATCCAAGCGTGTGACAAAATATAATGCCTCATTAAAATTCAGTTTTACACTTGTTCATAAATTAAATTGTTGACTTATGTGTAACGCATTTGAGCTTTGTGAAGAAGAAAATTGAGTCTCATCTTGAAATTTGTTTAGCAATAATTGTCGCTATTAATAAATTTGTTTAACAATAAATTGATCAACAAAGAATGCGAATAAAAGTGTCGATTGATCATCTTATCGTTATAAATAAGTGAATAAGGGTATAAGCACATGCGAATAAACGTAAAATAGATTGTATTATCCATTATGAATAATGAAATTTTTCATAGAATAACTTGATGATACATGTGTATAGATAATTATCTATGTAATAAATGTGTATAGTTAATTATCGAGTGTAAATACTTGACACTGGAATGAAACACTCACGTTCCAATAAAAATACTTTCTTCTCGAGTGTAGGCACTTGACACAGAAATGAAGCACTGAACTTTCAGTGTAAACACTTGCACTCGAGTGTTGACGCTCAAGGCTCTGTGTAGACACTCGAAAATCCAGCGTTTACGCTCAAGGTTCAGTGTAAACACTTGAAAATCCAGTGTTTATGCTCGCACTCGAGTGTTGACACTCGAACTCCAGTGTAAACACTTGGAAATCCAGCGTTTACGCTCAAATTTAAGCGTAAACACTCGAAATTAAGTGCTTACACTCGAAATCCCAGTGTTTTTTTGATACGGGGTGTGCCGTGAGACCTTCTTTCGCACCAAATTCAAAGATTCTGAGTCGACAGGAAGTACTCTATTCATGGTCAGATGGGGCATGGACAGACAAACGAGTAATCCTATGAGGGTTCTGGTTTTACTATTCAGAGGTACGAAACCCTAAAAGGGCCGGGGAAGTCATGGGTAATGGAAAATATCTCTCTCTTAATCAAATAAAAGACCGGAGGAAAAATGGCTGTTGGAAAAAAGGCGCAAAAAAGTGTTGATCGTTACCGGTTATACTCGCTTATCAAGGCTGGGCAAATAGCTTGTGCAGAGGGTTCAGGGGCGAAGTCCTGTGGTTATCGGGGGTAATTGAGTTATTGTAGGCCCTAGGTTATTGTAGGGTGATGTAGGATTATTTGTTGTATTGATTGTAGCTTATTTAAGTTATTGAGGAAGTTTATTTAAGTTAATATCCCGTTTAGTGATATCTCTTTGTCGGCCATTGTCCTCAAGCTTTTTTTCAGCTTTTTCTGTCGACACTTTTTTTCCAGCCATGTTTAAAATCGGCAATTTTTTCCATCAGCTATTATTTCCATCGGCCTTTTTTTACTCGGACATTTTTTCCATCGGTTATTTTTTCTCCGGCCTTTTCCACAACGGCTGTTCACTCCTACATTCGGTTCCTACGGCGCAGGATAATATCAACAGCAGGCTCGGATGCTTGTCGAGCCATTTCACGTCTCTATCGACAAACCACGACCCAAGCTGGTGTTGTTTCCGTTCGGCCAGATCAACGTACCACGGCGCTCACCCGTGCTTTGATCTTTGGCCCAATTTTGTCACCACGAGTCTCACACGATGTTGTACGTGAAAAGGTTGAGTTCCGGATTCTAGATTTCCCTACGGACCGGGTACTTACAATCAGTCGGCGATGTCAGGCTTATGCTACATTTTTTCGGCTTTTTTGAATCGTTCACTTTCAGCAAAAATTTTATTTCTAATTATTTCACTCAAGAAGAATCCCTTAGTTTTTTGGTGTTAAGACGGGCACAATGTTACAAAAACTGAAAACACTACTTCAATTTACCGACAAATACTATCGTGTTGTGAAGCCAGCGGGAAAACCACAGTACAGTATATTCAGGAGCGCAATGTTTCTCGTATTACAGAGGCTCCTCGCGGGACTTACCTGGTAATAGACGGGCGTCGTTTGGATCTCGGTAATCAATTCGTCCCAGTGAAGGAAGGTTTAGACCTGACGCTGGAATGTGCTGCCGAGGGTGGAAATCCAGCACCGACTCTGACTTGGGGCATGATACTGTCACAGATGTCATTAGATGGACCTGAGCATCCGTCAGATAATCTCACGGTCTTGCCTTTCACACAAAACGGCCATAGTAGCGCCCAGCTTAAGGTGGTGCGAGCACATCACAATGCGACCATCACCTGCACAGCTCGACACGTTACTTTACCAATACCGATGAATGCCAGAATACTGCTTGACGTACAATGTAAGTAACTGTAGACGATATGGTACGATGACAGATAGCTGCATGTTCGGTTAATAGAAGTGAATGCTGCAATTAAATCCCTTCACTGGAAACAGTATATTTATTTATCATGCTATCGAAGAATCATTTGCTATCATGCAAGATCGCCAAACAAACATTTCAACGGAACCCCACCACCTTACTTACGCTAAGACAGTAAGATTTATTGATATTATTCATACAACTCATTCCATCTGCTATCTGAAGAATAATGTTCAGTATAGAATAACGATATTTCATACATAAATTCATATTCGGAACTACGGTATAAAAATATAAAGAAAATGATTGCTCATGTCATCGATAACATTTTCAATAGCATGACTATTACGTCGATTATTACAATCATTGCAATACAGTGGTCATACCGGGTGACCCACGAATTTGAGATATTCAATGCACCTTGTTGTGGAAATGTTACTTCTTGGCTCATAAGGGTTAGGGTCTGCAGCAGATGTGTATCAACGCTCTATACAATACCATTCAAATTCTATCATGGCACCATGTATCTGTTACGGGTAAGGCCCGATAAACGGTTAGATCTAGGTTTACCCGGGTAAACCGCGTTCTATCCGGTTTTACTGGGTAAAGCCCGAAATATATGCGAAATTGTACACGTTTCAGGGTTTACCCGGGTAAACCGCGTTCCACCCACCTTCGCTTGAGTAAAGTCCGAAATCACAAGTCTCAATTCCGGGTCCGAGGCCATAAATGTTTGAAAAACATATTTAATTGAAAACAACACATTTGACAAATCAACGAAAGACCTTTGTATCTTGCTGAAGTTGAGGATACTGTAATCTATTGGTTCAAACAAGACAGAAGAACACAGCTTTACATTTCGGGGATTCCATATCAAACCGGATAGCCGCGTACCGTTGACTCAAATCTTTTGCTCCACGACTTTTTACATTAATAGACGTCGAAAATGAAGAGACACGTGTTTCGGGGTTCGCCGTTTTCAGCGCTCGCTATTGAGATGCGGTGGAATAAAGGTTTTCGGATATTGACGATATTTGGTATTTCAAATCAATATATCTCAACAACCGTTAATGATGAATTAGAAAACCAAGTGAGCTTATTCTTTTGTTATTACACGGCGTATGTGATAAAAATAAGTACAGTGACGTTGCACCGTTTGAACTCTTATTAATTAACAATTAATCGCCTAAACATTGAATATCTCAAAAAATATCTATTTTGTTCTTTTAATTTTTTTCCTCAGTAGGAATGTAGGGACAGTTTTGTCACGAGATCCCTACTTACCGCCGTTACTGACCGAGTTTATCGAACCCTTTACCGGCGGTGGGTAACCGCCCGGCTGATAACCGACGGTGGAGGGGCTCCCGCGAACCACCCTTACTGACAGCCGGTGTGGTCGATAACGCTGCTGAAAGATCATAATCGAACGACGAACGTTCAAACGACAAACTGTGGCGTTTTGAGGTCCGTAGAGAGATAATAACGGTTCGACGCGAGTAATAGTATAAATAGATATTTAATAAACTTTCGAATGTAATGTAACAAAGACAAAGCGTCGTCCATTCGATGCCGCGGAGAAACGAGTTAAGACTAGCATGCACGCTACGCTAAGCTGTGGCGATGCGAACCGGAAGGCACGCTGATTGGACGACGGTGGAAAAAGGGCGAGTTTTGCTTTGTCGTGCGCGTCGTGTGGACGCGGCAGAAGGCTGTGTGAGTTCCACAGTACCTCCCACCAGCAACTCAGTTGGGTTGCGAATTCCACCACTTTGATTGAGTTCTTTGGTTTTCCGTACGTTCGAGGAGGAGCATCCGGACGAGGCATGCGAGTCGGTAGCGCGAGCGGCGATGGTGCAGGGACTCGAGGCGACGGATTCGTCGGTGCTCGAGACGACGACGTTGCTGGATCTGAGGTTGACGGTGCGAACAAAGATCCTAGTTCGCCCTGAGGGTCGTTTTGACTCGGCGTTGTGTTTGCGGGGCATTGGGAAACGCCCTCGTAAAAAGCTGGCTTTAAACGTTTCGTCGAAACTGTCATCGGCTCGTTGTTGACTTTGATTTTGAAAACCGTGTCCGAAGTTCTCTCGAGGACTCCATATGGCCCCTCGAAAGGCTGGTCGAGCGCTCTTTTCCCGCCGACGATTTTTAGCAGCCCGTGAGTGAACGTATACAGGTCTCTGTGCGTAAACGGCCTTCGTTTGCAGTGGTGCGCCGTAGGAACGTGACGAGTTTCGCGCGTGTACCGACGGAGTTTTTCGACTTGCATTTGCTGATTTTTAGTGCTCTCTGAGTCGATCACGAACTCGCCTGGAATTCAAAGCGTTGTGCCGAGCACGAGCTCTGCTGCCGAGTTGATGTCCTCCTTGATGCTCGTCCTTAGGCCCAGCATGACGATGGGGAGAATGTCGGTTCGTCAACAATGTCCATTGAGCGTTCTTGTGGCACATTATCGCCGATTTTAAAGAACGGTGCCAACGCTCCACCATGCCGTTTGACGCCGGGTGGTACACCGCTGTGCGAATCCTCTCGCAACCGATAAAGTCCAATAACGCCTGAAAGAATGTATATTCGAACTGGGAACCTCGATCCGTCATTATCGTCATGGGCGCGCCGAAACGCGCGATCCACGTTGTGATAAAAGCGTTGATGACGGTGTCGGCCGTGATGTCGGCGATAGGCCTGGCTTCCGGCCAGCGTGTGAAACGGTCTATCATTGTGAGGACGTACCGGTAACCCTTGGATGGTGGCAAAGGTCCGACAATGTCGATGTGGACTTGGCTAAATCTCGAGTCGGGTATCGGAATGTGCTCTGGAATATTACTGTCGTAGCGCGAGATTTCACTTCTCTAAAACGGCAAACAGGAACGAGCCGACGAAGTGATGTCTCGATTCATCGACGGCCAGAAGAATTTTTGCTGGACTAGTTTCCTCGTCACTCTGCCACTCGGATATGATAATCCGTGGACTGTATCGAAAATGCTCTTCCGCAGGTGCTTCGGAACATACGGCGGATCGTTTCCGTCGAGACATCGCAAAATATGGTCGTTTCAGAATTATCGACGCGAAGTTTTTTTGGAGACGAAGATCTCTCGGTCCGGAGGAGTTCCTAGAGTTCCTCGTTAGTTTCCTGAGCTCGTGTGATATCTTGCGTGGAAGTAATCACCGGCATATCGATCGTGTTTACCCTCGAAAATGCGTCTGCGATGATGTTACTGACTCCGCTCACGTGCAGGATTTTCGTTGTGGACTAGCCGATGAAATCTAGCTTGCGCTATGGCCTTGGGTAAGCCTTGTCACTTTTTCGATTGAATGCGAGGGTTAACGGTTTGTGGTCCATTTTAATCATGAGATTTCGCTCATCGACCAAAAAACGGAGAAATTTCAAACCAGCGTACATTCCGAGTAGCTCGCAGTCACCTTTGTTGGGTCGGAGAGAGTTTTTTCAAGTAGAAACTGAGGGGCTCCCACTTTCCGTCCGCGATTTGTTTCAATACGGCTCCCATCGCGGTGTCGGATGCGTCCGTATGAAGAGCGAGCGGAGCGTTCTCGAGCGGGTGTGCCAGTAGCGTCGCGTTCCCCAGCAGCGTCTTAGACGCAAGAAATTCCGCTTCGGCCTCTGAAGTCTACTCTATCGGTCGTTTGTCGTTTTTCTTCGCTTCGGAAAGGTAGCCGTTGAGATGAACTTGCTCTCGGGCGGCGATGGGAACGAAACGTCTGTAGAAATTTATAATTCCTAGGAATCTACGGAGTTCCGAGACGTTCGTCCGCTTTTCGTAGTCGAGTATCGCTGCGACGCGGTCCGGGACCGGACGAGTGCCGTTTTTTGTCAATCGCGTAGCCGAGGTACTGAACGTTTCCTGCGCCGAGATTGCACTTGGAGACCTTCAGCGGTATCCCGTATTTCTGTGCACGTTCTAAGACGGCCCTCAAGTGCTGAGTGAACTCATCGAGCTCCTTCGAAGCGACGAGAATGTCGTCTATGTAGCAGAAACAAAAGTCCAATCCTCGTAGAGCGGTGTCCGTAAATCGTTAAAACGTTTGCGCCGCATTACACAGTCCGAATGTCATTACCTTAAACTCGAAGAGTCGGAACGGTGTGATAACGGCGGTCTTTGGTCGGTCCGCTGGTGCGACGGGTATCTGGTGGTATGCTCTCGTCAAGTCGAGAGTCGAGAACACGTTGCAACCTCGAAGTCGCACAGTGAGCGAAAAGCCTGACATCGTGGCCAAAACTTCAAATGACCTCTGATAGGGATAAAAATTAGCATACAAGGCTTTCGAAGGTCGCTGATTACGAATCCGAAATCCAAATGATTGTCAATAAAATGGCGGAGGTGAAAAAAACTCATTCCGATAAAAGTGATTATACAGGGGTTTTCACGGTTCCTTATTACAGCTACTGATGCGCATAAGAAAGTATCCAATTTATTATGACAGCATTTTCCGAATATTGTAACAATTATTCTTTTTTGTAACATTTTGTCATTGGCATTTGTAACCATTTTTTAGTATACTATCTTTATTCGTGACACGAAATATTATAAATCGGTCGGGTATCCTGTTAAATAGAGGTCAACAAGTAACTGTTGAGATTCAAAAAATGATTTTTTAATACAAATTAATTACGCTAGATGAGATATAATATAGAATATAATAATCATAATAAAATAAACGTGAGCAGTGCATTTCACGCAATAAGTCGCTTTATTTCCAAAATACATTGGGGAATGATCCCGACATAGTGAAAAGAAGAGGACAATTTTTTTTTTAATCAAAATAAGGATCGGAGACGTAGTCTGAATCATCTTCCGAGCTCGTATCTGTCGTAAGGTCAGGTTCGATTTTAATCTTAGCGCTAAATTGGTCTGCAGCAGCAGTGACTGTAGGAGCGAGTAACATCGCAACAGCTTCCGGCGACAAACTCTTCAGTTTTTTCTGAGGTAGTTTGTGGGTACTGGAGGTATACGAATCAGAAGTGACTAAGAGCTGATTGAAAACATCTTCCATCGTTTTCACTCTGGAATACTTTCGCGAGTAGTCTTCTCGATATCGTTTAATGTCTTTGTTTCGAGCTTCCTGAGCATCTTCGGATGATTGGCCGATTGGTAATAGTGCATAAATTATTATCAGTGGACCGTGAATTAATAGCCTGTGCACCGAAGTTGGCATGTAGTACCAAGGGTATAATTGAACGATCTTTCTTGCCGTTTCAATACCATTCTGTTTAAATTTTTCACAGTTTATCTTGTGGCCACGCGAAATAACTTGTAGGATGACGTAGAAGCGTTTAATTACTTTTTCGTGGACCCCGGTTATCGAAGCAGAAACCGTCGAATTCTCAAAAAGTCGCCGAGCTGTGTTGCTATCATTACTGCTGCCGAATCCAGACTTCGGACGATCAATGGCTAGACCTAATCAGCTCTTGAATCCGTCTTGAATGATCCTCTTGCGTTCTCCTGTAATTTTTTTTTCTTCGGCACTTCGAGCTTGTCATTTTTTAATGCCGAGTTTGTAAGACAAATGTAAGCGATACTCGAAGCACCGTATCCACTCATGTGGATACAATCTCTTTATTTGCAATTAAGTCCATCCTACGAACATTCTCTAGAGTCAAAATTTGAATGACCTTATTTTGGACGAGTAAAATACGATCAACTATATTGGTCTAATAATGCCTGTACTTGGACGGGTGGGGGTCAAAATTTTGAATGGAATAAATGTAGAACGGCCGGTATTTCGAAACGGAAATAGTCGAACATCCAAATTTAGAAATGCGATTTATTTGAACGTCTTTAAAGTCGAAAATAAAAACCGCGAACATCAAAATTTCGAAGCAAATCTTTGTCGAAAAAAAAACATTCGAACGTGCACAATTGCGAGGGGCGATATTTCGAATGAACTTGAATACGAACACGTTTCAGTCGAGTTTTCATGGATAAATTATTAAATATTAAGACCGTTCATGATTTCGAATTTCATATAGCGACATACTAATTCAACGAGTGATCAACGTAGCGAGAGGCAAGAAAGGCGAACGGCCGAAATGTCGAACGCTTCGCCCGCCACATTGTTTCCGAATTGAACCGATAGATGGCGCTAGAAGTCGCTATTTGAGCAAGCTCAATGGGGGCCATCTTGCATTAGTACCAGCAGAGTTAGAGCGGAACGAGACGCATGGTTGTGTAGCGTATATGGCATGTATAACGACCGGGAACGTCCGAGTGGAGATGAACCGTTTCGATCTACTCAACAAAAATAAACGAAACGCTTAAACGGCCGTCGGGCCGGGCATCGCGCGCACGTGGCTCTATGTGCATGTGTATGCGTGTCTGTGCGTACGTATGGGACTGTGTGTGTGAGTGCGAAAGAATGAATCGACCATCCAAAATTCAAACTCTTATAACTCGACAACGGTTTAAGCTACAGACCCCAATCTTCACACACATTCGGTGCCTCACGCATATATAATTTTTGCAGTAATTGTGTTTTTTTCGAAATCAACTTTGTCACTGTAACTAGCGATAAATTCAACGAATCGAATATCGATGGAATCGAATCGTATTCGCCACATGTATTAATTATCACTGAGCCTCTAATAATTTGAAGGGAGGGGGGGGGCAACCAAAACTCTGTAACATACTCTGTTTTGATATTGATAACCGATACCCACTATTTTTTTGGGGGAAAAATATGGATTATCGATCGAAAAATAAATGTTATCCTCAAATAATGAATAAAAATTAGTTTTCGATAAAAAAATCTATTCTTTAAACATAACCAAAATATTTTCACTCTATTTTTGTTCGCGATAATTTACATTTTCCGTCGAAAACGGAATTTACGGAATGTTTAAACTATTATCAATTAACAATTAATCGACTAAACTTTGAATATCTCAAAAAATGCCTATTTTATGTTTCTTATTTTTTTTATCTGAATTCCGTAAATAAAAACAAAACGATCCAGACCACCCTCAATTTGGCTATAGACTTAGTTTAGAAGTTACACCTTTTTTGTCATGAAAAACACGTTGAATTTGATTTATTTCTCAAAGATAATTTATATTGCACTGTGACCTATTGGCCGATCGTTGTAACGAACATTTATAACATATATACTAGGACGGCTTGAAAAAAAACTTTTTTTTTTCCTTCAACCAATATACACTCACGCCAAAGTATCTTCCATCAAGAGAATTGTGTCTAAAGATGAGCCCGATCGGAATATTTTTAGGGGTCGCGCAAGATTTTTCTAGTTTTCCCATTTGATTAACATGGGAAGGGCGTCAAGTTCCCATTCAAAAAATCGTAGCTCCGCCAATTTTATAGGTACGTTGATCTGGTTAGTTTCATTTGAAAGCGCTTGAAAAACTGCTTAAAATGACGTGCGGACCTTTGCGATCCAATTGGAACTTCCGTCGATAATTTTATTTTTCCATAAATATGTTTTTCTTTTCCGGTACAGATATACCGAGTGTCGCATTTTTATTTATACTTCAGGTTTCCACGAAAAAAAGAGTCCAATCGAATAGAAGTTCAATTAGGGTTTGAAGGAGGACAGGAGGAAGGAGGACCGAAAAAATAAATTTTCCAAAAATTCCAAAATGGCAGCGCTATAGTAGACAACATATGGGTTTAAAATGAAAACCATGTGTTTAAAAAATTTTGAAAATAATTCTCGTCAATACTTACAACTTTTGTATGAGTCATTTTTGGCTCCATAGTTTTCCGCGCGGAATTAAGCCCGATCGGACTATTTAAAGG